>JASAND010002168.1:0-18168 GCA_030248195.1 Trissonchulus latispiculum | reverse complement strand
ACATTTGGTGAAGTCATGCAGCAGTTGCAAGAAAGAATTACCGAATCCATCACCAGCACCTATCTTCCAGTGGTCAGATACCGCCGAGCCATGGTCCCGCCTTCATGTGGATTTCGCAGGTCCCTTTGAAAACAAAATGTGGTTGATTATCGTAGATAGTCACTCCAAATGGCCGGAAGTCCTCCCTGTTGGTAACACTTCGGCAAAATGTGTGGTTGATGCATTCACGGTATTATTCAGCCGTTTTGGTTACCCCAAGCAAATCGTCAGCGACAACGGTCCTCCTTTCAGATCCTACGCACTTGCTCAAGCGCTGAAAGGATGGGGCATTCGTCATATATTTGCGACGTCATACTACCCACAAACAAATGGGTCAGCAGAGCGTTTTGTCCGTACGTTCAAGAGATCGTTCAAGAAATTAACAGGGAACAAAGATCCGCAGGTGGTAAAGCTGTCAACTTTCCTTTTTGGGTATCGGACCACCCCACATTCCGTCTCTGGGAAATCGCCGGCGGAAATAATGTTTGGGCGGAAACTTCGCACGAAACTAACCTTGTTGGTCCCTTCCGCTTCCGATAGACCGGTTTTCCCTAAACCTGCTTCGCCTCTACGGGAGTTCCGGGTTGGTGATAAAGTTTGGGTAAAATCTTACACTAAGACCAAGCCGGAATGGATCCAGGGTATAATCTCGGACAGAACCACCCCTGTTTCCTATGTGGTTAAAGTAGCCGGCAAATATTGGCGACGGCACATTAACCAGATTCTGGGATTGGATTTTAGCCAGGAGCCAAAGTCCAGTGGTCCTTCACCTCACCTTACCCATCCGTTAAATCCCGTGCAGGTGGCCCCTAATATTCAACCGGCCCCGCTGCCCAATATTCCAGGCCCTGTTCCGGGACCTGAACCCGGACTTTTGCCTCTTCGCCGTTCTGGCCGCGAGAGGAAAAAACAGCTCAAGTTCAAGCCTGGACAAGACCGCGAAGCTTTCTGGAGACCTGAATAGCTTCGAAGAAAGGGGGAAGAAAATGTTATGAAATAGTTTATAAAAATGTAAACGTTAGTTTGATTGCATCGCCCATGTGATGTAGTTTATGGATGATAGTTAATGAGTAGTCGTTGCTTGACTGACATAACACCCCCTTAAATCAATTGGTAAATGTATATTATTCATAAATTTTAATGAACAGTTGTAATGGTTAAATGTAGTAGTAACCATGTAGTAGTACAATGTAGTAGTGAACATTGGATCTGATTCTGTTGGAGAGCTGGTCTCAAATAAATAATAGGAGGGGCTTGTACTTTTCGAATTTTTCGTGTGGATTCGTGTCTTTTAGTGGTAGCGATTTTAAGGATTTAGAAAAATCCTACACTTTTAGCGTTTTTTCCTGAATTTAGATAACTAGAAATTTCTAAACAGAAATGTTTAAAATTCTATTGTAAAACATAGATTTCGGGCTACATCTGTGTACACCTTGTCATCAAACTCACAGTCCCTTTTATGCAACCCAAGAAAACACTAGTATTAATAGCATTAAGTGTATAAGCAAGCTAGGAGAGACAGTTTCGATGCTGGTACTGTCGACATATCTACAAAATTTAGAACGAGGAATGTTAGCCTCTTAAAGCCTCCGTCTGAAATAGCGGAAAAACTTTTTTAAGCAGAAAAAACTATTCTTTGGACATATAGCATGATTGCTAAGAATTGCCAGCAGTCATTATGCAGCATCAAATATCCAGTGAAGCGTTTGTCAGTATGATCTATAAGGCAGCTCTTCGAAAGATTTTAGGCATTGTGAAGTTTGACTCTACTGATCTTAGTAAAAACGTTGCTGTCTGACTTTATTCCCTAGGATAAGACTAAATTACAGGTAACAACAGTGGTGTGTGACACTGGAGCAATGTTCGGTCCTGACCAACTAGAAATCGGTGGAAAGGTTACAACGGTTTATTCAGTTTAAACAAGAACTTGATGACAAAATTAGGATGAAACATAAATTTCGAACATAAACTATAAACTTGACAAAATATTAAGCAAACACGAAAACGCCCGGCGAAAGCCGGCTGAGCGACAAAGGTAGAATTTGGCCAACTCCCAAAACGATGCAACCCAAGAATTCGGACCCAAAGTTCGCAACCCAACCATTCACTAAAGAACCTACACCCACACTGCCTCTGAACAACCCAATATGGAGGAATACAACTATTAGCTATCCAGACCTACGAATTTAGACAAGAGTAATGCGAAATGATTGAACGTTCAACAAATGAAATGTTATTTTCACTTAGGCTTAGCAACTCGTGAATGATTTATATCTTTCCTGCCGGTGCTAACTTCACAGCATCATGCTGGGCAGGACAGATAACATTGCGGTTTGTGGCTGTTGCCGGAATGGCTGCCAAGAAATGAAGATCAGTTAGGATTAGCATACAGTTGCTAGTGCAGTGTCGGCAAAATAATTCAGTAGTTTACCCGGGTGAAACCAAAAGTCAGCAAGGTGACGAAGGTCAAAGGGTTTATGGTTTGATGGGCGGGAGAGGGGACGGTTTTCCTCCCAAACCTGAACACACCCCCTGAGGAAAAAACTCACCGTAAGCTGACCTGAAGTACACCCCAGAGGTACTAAGTACTAGCCGGCTCAATCTCGCCCCTCCGTCAAGGTTTGACTACTGCACAAGTAGTCAATGAAGCTCTGCTTGTGCCCGATCTGGGATCAAGACAGCATGATGAAAAAGGCACAGTCGGAAATAGGAAATCCTTGTTGCGAAGAGGGTACCATAAATAATTTCGAAACCCCGAAAAATGATGAATCACTATATGTTATGTATGTTTTGCTCGACATTCCGCAACAATAACAATTTTAAGCGGCTCTAGTCAGTGAGCTTTTCAAAATTTGTGTAAATTTCAAAAAATGTTGAAAAGTGTTCAGTTTTCAGTCACAAATCATAGGGTTGTACCCGAGTCTGCTATGAAGCTGGAGAATGGACGAGATTAAAAATAGTTTTAAAATTATTGAAAAGAAAGTGATTGTTTTTGGTTGCTTTTCCGTTAGTGAGATGTCACAACTATCTCCATCGCTAAAGAGTAGTCATAGTATCTAACGTGTTGGCTGAAATTGTTTTCGAGAATACATAGGGAATATGTACCCCAACGGTAGCCTACAGTTCAGTCCAATTGAGTTCTGAGTCCAAGCCTGCATGATGCCATAATTTCTCATGAGTTTATATAACAAACTACAGCTGCTATCTACAACGTATCTACAACGGTGGATCCTCAGCTGTAGTCACGGCGCCGAATGGTGAAGACCTAGACCGAACCCTGAGCCCTGCCGGGCGTGTCTGCTCTAGCTGCAAGGCTGAACTTGTAGCTATTGATGCAGGCTTAGCCTGGGCTCTCAGGAATCGCCATCCCAACTGGAAGGAGATCCGGATCTGCACAGACTCCCAATCCAGCATAGCCAAATTGTCGACCGCAAACCTCTGCTGTGGCTCAGCATTGCTGGACAATATCTGGGGGAAACTGGTGGAACTTTCCAGCCTGGGTTACCATATATCCTTCCAGTGGATCCCTTCCCATATCTGTGTAGCCGGAAACGAGGCGGCTGATGAAGCCGCAAAGGCGGCATCTCGAAATCTGGACCAGAATGAGGCCGGCGTTGACTTTGCGACTGCCAAGGCCGTGATCAAGCGGCATTTCAGAGAAAAAACCAGACAGGAGCGCCTGAATTCCGACCCTCTTTGCATTTACGCCAACGGATCTGCACCCAACCCCTCCCTGGAAAGCGGCTCGTCCAAACAGAACTAACTGTTCTGGTCCAGTTATGAAGCAACGGGCACTGAACTATCCTTGGAGCGTTCCGCCATAGAGTTGGATGTCCGGATGCCCGGATTGCGGGCATGAACTGAAGACCTCCAGCACCTACTACTCGACACGTCCTGCGCACACTCCCTTTCCGGGTCAGGCACCTGGGGATCAACTCATCCCTCTAGATCTTTACGGAGGCCCCAGTATCAGTGGTAGACTTCCTTCGGGGTGTGGGGCGGCTCTAGCCCGCTCCATCGTATAGGTTCCTAACCAGATGATGCAGGAACAACAACAAAAACAACAACGATATGCATGATTGTGCAACAGCTACAGAAAATATTAATTTCATTTCCACTCATTTGAAGAGACATTCACCCTTATTACATCATTGAGACAGGGTGTTTGACAGGGTATCTGATGACGAAACCTCTGAACCTAACTTCGTCATGCTTAACCATATAAGGATACAAAACGTTTCTACAGGTCAGATAGCGCTGCAGTCCTTTGCTGTATTCGGAGCGGCAGTCCCGTAAAATCCTGGTACAACCGTGGGCCCAGAGTCTTCAATTTGATTCCGTTCAAGAGCTCTGAGTGATTCAGATCTGTAAGATTTGTATCTGATCCGTTCGATCCGAACCACCAACAAACCATACACCGTTACGAATTCGAGTCTTGCAGATGCAGCCATATTGTTCTTCCTGTTTCGTCTAGGTCACTTCTTCCAGATTAACCAGTGTTTTTGTAATCGTTTTGCATCATCGTATTTTTCATTCTCATAGTTGCTGGAAGGCCCGCTATTGTCTCATTTAGAACCACCATCCTCTCCATTTTGGGAGGCTGGTATCTAGTTTGGTGAAACTCACGGCTGGGAAAGTTTTGGAAATAGAGCTTAATAAAGCAATAACAACCCAGTCAACCTTTCATGGTCGCTATACGCCTTGTTAAAATTAAGCAATAATAGCCAACTTTGATTATTACTGGAATACCTTACCAAAGATTTAAAGTAATGCATCACTGGAATCTCGGGAAAAAATTGAAGAAATTTAAATATGGACTTTATTATGTCTTCCATGGTATGTGAGTTATAAATATCCCTGAGCTTGTCCTCCATACTTCCTGATAATTGTTCGAAATTGAACATTATGTCATTATCTGCAAAAGTGAAATTACTTACAGTATGTAGTTCAATATATCACATCATACTGACTGTTGCTACAGTCATTAGTATAGCATGATTACTCTCGACATCTCTGTGTAAAGAGTTTTTTGTTGCCAATAAACGATAAATTTAAATTAAAAGAAGAGTTGCTAGATTCGTGAGTGTGTGCATGTCAATCTCGTCCCTAAACTCGCTATTTTCCTAAACAACTACAGCAGGCGCCGGCAATCTAAATAGTACCGTGAGTTTACTGGTTTTTAAGCAAAGTTATAAAGTTACAAAAAAATAGCAGAATCACTTTTCAGTACAAAACATGAAACTTTACAGAAGCACAAAAATGTGGACGAAAACAAGCAAAAAGAACAAACCCGAGACCCAAAACCAAATTAGAGGAGAAAGGGGTCAGCCCCCGTAGAAATTCCCAAGAATGGTCGGCTGACAAATTTCAAGACCCGACCGCGCTCTGCAGAAGAATGAAGTAGACTGCCTTTTGCGCCCAATTTCAATGGCGGATCAAATTATCTAAGGAACCGAGGTTCCTACACGAGAGTACAATTTTTCATTTATCGTTCATAAAGATAACACTGCGTTTTGAGTAAATTTAAATAAAAATCAAAGAGAATATCAGAAAATAGTTCACAGATTACCCCCTCTTTTGAAACGCGCGCCCTCGCCGCGGCCTCTAGGCAGAATTAGTAGCCAGTAAAATGAGGGTTAACCTACGTAACTTAGGTACTAGTAGAGATAAAACATCGTTTTAGAAAGCAGAAGAATTAAAACTGTATCTCACTCGAGCCCCTGGCTTTGCCAAATTTTAGGGGTCTGTTTTCGAGACACGGGTAAAGCTACTTCGGCACGTGCCGGACCACACACAACATATATAGAGTACATTAACTCAACACAGAAGACAAATAACCCTTCAGCCGCGACGGGAGCGCAGGTCTCAAAAGGGAGAGTAACCCGAAAAATTTTAAAGAGAAAAAGGGGAAACTCCACTCAAACATCACACTACGGGAGTACTAATTCAAACTATACATGATAGAAACTAGACAACGATACAGTAAAAATATACTAGAAGTGACTAAACAAAGAAATAAAGTTTTAACCTCAGCTGTATATGAAGAATATAGTATATATATGTTACGGGCAGATGGATAAACTGGACACTTCTGAAAGTGTCCAGACAGATAGATAAATTATGCATGTGCGCAGACAGATAGATAAATTCTTACAATTATCGCATTCTGTCCGGACAGATGAGTAAATTATCTATGTGTCCAGAACAAGGTTGGACAGATGCGTAAATTTTTAAACTAAGAACTAATAGTGCAGAATATTTGTGTTTATAACTGTTGTTTAACTTCAGTATTGTTCGTCACTTTATTCTTTATAGTTTATGCATTGTTCTAAAGCTTGTTACTACATTTTATTAGCTTATATATATTTTATTAATTTTAAATCTGTTACTTGATTTGATTAATTTTATATTGCATTTATTAGATATCATTCCAATTGTTGATCGCTATTGATAATTTATTTATTTGTTAATTTTAATTATTTTATGTACTTATTTGTGAAATTTTGGTGCCGTTATTTTAACGTAATTTAAAATGGAAACCAACGGTGAACTACCAAGAATTAAATTTGCATATTTACGTTTTATGCTAACGTATAATTGTTTATTTATATATGTATTGCCTAATCTCTTTTTAATGGTAACTGCATACAAATAAGTATTTACATAAAATAATTATTAAATTAAAATGTTATAATACAAAAAATTAACAAAATCAAATAAGACATTTTGAAATTTAATCACGCAGAAAATTAATTTAAACATAATCATAACTGTATAGCAGCTGCCAAACGTTCAGAAATTGGGAAAAACCACTCTGACCGGAAATCTCGAATTTTTGAATCGGGATTGCGCGGAGTGTGTTAGAACGCTAAAAGAACTTATTTCGGAAAGTTTCATCAAATTTCGTCTTGATTTACGCCGCCAAACAACAATATGTGTCCAAAAGGAATCACCACCTTAAGGGGAGGGGTCCACCAAGAACAATTTTATGGTCACGAATTTTACATATCTTCACACAGAGAAAAAGAGTGAACCACTTATCGTGTTGTCTTGCGTAATAATGCTCCATCCAGAACTTTAGAATACACTAAACTTTCCGGCGCAACTTTCCACATCTGGTAGGACAGAGCAGCGAAAGATTATAGCCGTTTTAATTAATTCATAAAAGGAGTACCCGTTTGCAGAGGGCAGCTAAAAGTTGCCCTTGTTTGGTGGGGGATCGCTGAAAGAGATCCCTGTTAGAGTGGGGGGATCATAGTCGGCAGGCGGTGGCCTTAAACTGCCCCCCGCCTGTGAAGGGATCGAATGCCAATACAACGGGTAGCTTGGGGTGATAGTGATGATGCTTTAAATCAGTTTGTAAAAGTGTCCTTAATTTATCGAATGTTGCATCACACTGACCGCACAATAGCCACTTCACATTTAGTTTTAGCAATGTATAATGTAAAACGTTTCACATATCGTCGCAAAGTTTTGACGTATTTGCTATAGTAAGTCAAAAATCCCCCAAAAAGACATGTTGTGCTGAGATGCGTCTTGTGGCTTAGCCAGCTTGAGTAGAGCATCACGTTTACTGGGTAAAAAAAAGGTAAAGTGACCCCTGGAGAGAGAACTCCAACCTATAGAACGTTTACTGGGGAAGGCGGCGATGCCATCTGCTGACAACCTACGATCAATCTACACTGAAAATGTACACTGAAAAGCCAACACGCTTCGGGTCTTTCCAGTATCTATTCCGCCAGTTCAGAAAATACCAAAACTTGACGAATCCGACTAAAGTTTCGTATCGGCATGTTTTCAAGTTTCAACTACGCTGAGACTGAATGACACAATTTTTTTCGAAATCACAGAATTCTATTTTTCGACTCGTAAGGAGGGCCCAAGAAAAACAAAAATCAGTGAAACGTAGTATATATGTTACGGGCAGATGAATAAATTGGACACTTCTGAAAGTGTCCAGACAGATAGATAAATTATGCATGTGCGCAGACAGATAGATAAATTCTTACAATTATCGCATTCTGTCCGGACAGATGAGTAAATTATCTATGTGTCCAGAACAAGGTTGGACAGATGCGTAAATTTTTAAACTAAGAACTAACAGTGCAGAATATTTGTGTTTATATCTGTTGTTTAACTGTTCGTCACTTTATTTTTTATAGTTTATGCATTGTTCTAAAGCTTGTTACTACATTTTATTAGCTTATATTTTAGTAAATTTTAAATCTGTTACTTGATTTAATTAATTTTATATAGCATTTATTAGATATCGTTCCAATTATTGATCGCTATTGATAATTTATTTATTTGTTAAATAATTTTAATTATATATTTTATGAACTTATTTGTGAAATTTTGGTGCCGTTATTTTAACGTAATTTAAAATGGAAACCAACGGTGAAACTAACAAGAATTAAATTTACATATTTACGTTTATGCTAACGTATAATTATTTATTTATATACGTATTGCCTAATCTCTTTTTAATGGTAATTACATACAAATAAGTACATAAAATAATTATTAAATTAAAATGTTATAATACATAAAATTAACAAAATCAAATAAAACATTTTGAAATTTAATCACGCAGAAAATTAATTTAAACATAAGCTAATAAAATATAATAGCAAGCTTTAGAACAATGTATAAACTATTTAAAATAAAGTAAAGAATAATACTGAAGTTAAATAACAGCTATAAGCACAAATATTCTCCATTAATAGTTCTTAGTTTAAAAGTTTACGCATCTGTCCAACCTTGTTCTGGACACATAGATAATTTACTCATCTGTCTGGACAGAATGCGATAATTCTAAGAATTTATCTATCTGTCTGCGCACATGCATAATTTATCTATCTGTCTGGACACTTTCAGAAGTGTCCAATTTATTCATCTGCCCGTAACATATATATATATGTGCTCCGGGAGAGGCTACACCAGAGGAGAATTTATAGAAATTTATGAGAAATTGCGCGAAAAGAGCGAAACAGACGCATATCCAGTCCAGGGAAGCCTCCCCCGGAGTAAGCATAATATGCACGAATTTGATTAAATGCTAGTATAAAGCTGCATAAAATAAAGCACACATAGAAACTTAGCTGCACCGACAAAAATGGCAAAAATATAGGGCGAAGATGGCAGTAACAAAATTATGCGTAAACCCGCGGTACAGTAAACAGTAGTAAAAAACAAAAACAAAAACAGTTAGAAACGAGATAATATACGACATAGCATAGGACGGACTAGCCGAACTAGGGGGCACCCTAATAGAAAAATTTCGAAAGAACTGTAGAAAGAGGTAGAAAGTTTTTTAAGAGTCAATAAAATTTTAAAAGGTGATAATCAAGCGAGAAACCCCATAAAGTATAGACCCAAATCAGTTTCCCCCCACCGTATTAAAGCTATCTGACAACCATAAAGCAGAAAAATGGAATGAAAAACACACAACACGATTAGAAAATAGGGGAAAGGGGGAGGGGGAGCGGACGAGTAGGGGGAACCGGAATGCACAACAATCACAAAATACAGACTGATATAATATAAAGTTCACAGTTAACAGGCCAAGGAAGGCCGCCAAGAACCATGCCGTAGGGGGTAGACCCCACAGCCACCATCGGACCGAACCTCCGGAAGGGGAGCGGGCGCCCCACGGCGCAAGCCGCTCCAGCCCCAAAGCCAATCACCGGCCACACAGACTAACCAGGCCCACAATCACCAGTTACCGGGCCAACCCGTACCTCCGGGCCCTTTTCCAACCAACCGCGGAATCCTCCGGGTCCTACACAAGCAGAAGGACATAAAAATTTACAGCATCTACAGTATCAGAAATGGGAACTCGCCGCCGTAGAGGGACTGGGGGGAGGGAAGGGGAAATATGTTACAGTAAACAACAAACAAACAAAAAGGAGTAAATACAGCATAGTATATGGGGATTAACATACGGCACGAGGGCCTACAGTAGACAATATAGCATAATATAAGGCACAACGGCCACAGTCACAGATATAAGGCACATCGGCCTAGACAGTACAACATAAGGGACATTAATTTAAGGAAGAGAGGGCGCGAGCCTACGGCTACTGCAGTCTGGAGAGTATCCAGACAACCAGCGACCGTAGACCGCGCCAAAATCAAAGAAAGCGAAAAAGATAAACTACGGAATCCAAAAAGCCGGTCCGGGGTTGACCGCCCACCCTTGCACGGCCATAAGCCAGACACAGGCGACGAGCAACCACGGACCCGCCGAGATACGGGACGGTAGGACAACCCCAGTACTATTGCAGATTTAAAATGAAAATAAAGTTAAAAGGTAAAATTTTGATAAAATAGTGTAAGTAGTCATATACGAGATAAAAAATAAAATATGTGTAAGAATTCGAAAATTTAAGTAGCTTTGAAAAGAAGACTCCACTTTTTATTGAAACGTTGAAAACATGAAAATTCAAGTAAGAGAATACTTTTATCAAAAGCAAGGAAATCGTCTTCAAAAAGAAATAGTCAAATTTGTTTCAGAAGAATAATGTTAGACCACATATAAACATAGAGAACAAATCCCCCCAATACAGAAATTAAACATAACAACAATACCCCCCAAGTACGCACGGGCCACAGAAATATCCCACCCCGCTACATACACAGAAGACAATTACACAGGTGTAGGTACTCACATAGCCTCCCGGAGGTGTTGCTCAGCCTCGCGGACTGCCGTTTGGCTCAGCTTCGCTGTTTGCAAACCACTGTAAAGCGACCGCAGAATCGTGTTTTTTGTTGGTTTTTATTTACTAACACAGAATGGAAAATAGCTGATATTGAGAATTTTAGATTTTGTTGCATTTTACTTCAGTCAGCTTTCTTCAAGACCACTAACGGCGACTTTACCATTTATTAGATTAAACTATGCTACAAATTGACGCAGTAATGACTGTTACACACACTTCTAGCGACCAGGTCAATTTCTCAATATAGTGTATAGGCGGAGAGCTGCCGCGTTATAAAAGTTTTGGAGGATAATGCGCTTTTTTCTTAGATTTTCATATGAAGATACAAAGATATGGAATGATGCCTAATCGACACATATCAGGCAGCATTTTTATTTTTATTTATAATAGTAACGGGTAGACATGAATGAAGCAAGACACACTAAATGCATTATTTCAAATATCGTACTAAAATTCATTATTAGCTTGCTTACAGATGCATCGTTTTCGTAAAAAAGATCACGACGAAATTAGCTGCTGATTACGTTAATGTAAATCTATCAACTGCGAAAGCGGTTAAGTCTCAGATTACATAATAGGCAATCTTGCTTGCTGAACAATTCTGCAGCTGGAACGGATTGGTTCCCCGCTGCAATTACAGCGCAATTTCGCAATTTCCTCTCCTTGCAAACGATCAAACTTCATTAGAAATAATACAGGAATACCTGCCGCGTTGCCAACAAGAAAATTGCGCAACTACAATTTTTTTACGTCCCGCCGCCGCTTCCAATGACTATTCTTTTATTCTTTAATGACTGTTAATTTTGGATTAAACATCTAATTTCTAGTATAATACTGATTGCCATTTGGTTTAAACATTTAAAGTGCATTAGAAATTACATCTAACTATGGGGAGAGTCTAAAGAGCAAAGCATCTAGTCATCTAGTCAGTCAACAATCACGGCAAACAACACTTATGTTGCTAAACTTAAACATATACAAATTCACTTTTATGTAAAACATTTAAACCAACAGTGACGAATATACTTTCATGATACAATGGCCTAACGTTTGTACGTAAACATTAGTACATTGTGATCTCGTCAAAATTTGGACTATTTGTCACTGTTTGCACCGCTGTCATTGGTAGGGCGCTGTTCTCCGTTTCACACTCTTTTCATAAGTTTCCGCCGGCTTCCGAAGTATTGTGAGCCCTAAGCTTATGAGTGTACAAGCTTTGGCGATGACTGCACACGAGTCCTCTGGACACGCACACGGTGAGTTTGTATTAGGATGAGTTCACTCTAACAGCACTCCTTTTATTAATTTCTTTCCATCAACTTACAGTAAGCCTTTCATCATACTGTGAAAGTACTCACCCAACCCCAACGTCAGTGGCTTCGTGATAAGCGTTATAAGGTATGGTTTACAAGGTGAAGTGGTATTTCTTACGGAATCTAATGACAAGAAATTGACAGAGAAGCGAGCGTCTATCGAGGCGGTAATTGCTTCCAGATATTTCATATTTATATACGAGTCACTATGAGTGACGTAATGTGACGTGACGTAATGACGTAAATGACTTCGACAAATAAAAGCGTAAGTATTCGTAAACCACTTACATGATTTGTCGAAGCCACTATACGTCAGGGTTAGGTAAGTAAACAGCTAAAATTGATATTAAGAAATTAATAAAGGGAGGGCTGCTAGATTATATCATCTTAACACAAAATTTCATTAATCCGCAGACAAATTACGTTGTGAAAGCTGCCATTCTTTGCTTGCCGATTTTCTGGGTTTTAGGAAAGTTGTCTGGGAAGCTGCAAGCATACAGTTCATCACTTCATTGAAACTGCTGTCGCGGTTTTTGTATTAGCTTTGTATACTCGGTAAGTAAGGTTTTCCTAAGATTATTTGGGTAGGTAGATATTTTAAGTGTGTACTTTTCAGCAAATTTGGGGTAAGACCTTTATATTTGAGTCTCTGCTCTTCATCGGCGGTTCAACTCCGTTCGGTAGGTTGTACTTAGTAAAATTTGGCGAGGTTCGCATAGGTCGACTGGAACTACATCTCCTCAGGTTCGACGTTCTCCTTGTGCGCAGTTTCCAACTCGTAGAGTTTGGTGAGTCAGTACACTGGCAACTTTACAGTACGGTGTTTCAAATAACAAATTAGTCAGTGTTTATTGCGTCAGAGACCCCGTTGACCCGATAAGTATAGAGAGGGGTTTTCGTAGTATTTTATAGCATGATAGTAAGCATAAAGAATCTTATTCAATGTAAAACGCATTTGTTACACCGATTCAGTTAAGCTAACGATAGCTGGCGTTCATTGATGATATAAAGATGCCCTTGCACTAAGACGGCGCTATATGATGAACACATGACGCGTTGAAAATACGAGGGTTGAGGAACATCTATACTACTGGTAAGGACTTAATTGGTTTTCACCGATACCAGTGATGCTAGTTGTAGCAGCCATTTCAAGTTGACTGTCTAACTGTGTTGCCGTAGCTCGTTAAAATAACCAAATGTACCGAATTCTATGAGATTTCGTTGATGCAAGGTTGTTCACTGTTGACTGCTTGCTGACTGAAGGAAAGCAGTTACCACGGTTGAAGCTTATTTCGCTGATTGCGGGCTGCTTATGGTGTCACTGTCATTTAAGTCAGACAAGAAGCTAAAAAGCGTCAGACGTCAACCCAACATTAAGCTGTTGTAGAAGTAGCTAGTTTAACCTCTTATTAATAACTTAATTTGTTCCACATTGTTGTTAAAGCACTGCGCAAATCAATTTGTGAGTTGGTTTCTTGAACACTTTAATAAAGCCGTGATTGCACCAATGTTGAGTAAGCACATAATTAGTAGTTTGGTTTTGCGTACCGCTTTTCACCTGAAGATTACCGCACATAATTAAAACTTAATTAACAAAGTCAAGAATTCGTATAGGTGCATAATGATTTGTCTGCCAACATCTAGGCTGAACCGACGAATTAGTAACTAAACAAGCAGTTTCTGTGCAGTAGGATTAGTGTTGTCCTCGACTCGCTACAATGGGGGCTGGGGCCGAATTTTGGGGACTGGGCCGGGAACAGGGAAACTACTATGGGGCCAGTCCCCGGGGGCCCGTCCGACTGACCGCCCCAGACGGTCCCCAGCACTATGCAAGTTTGCTTTCACAGGAGGCACCATTGCAGGCATTGTTTTCGCCTCCTCTCCTAGGAAAAGCTTCTAATTACAAACAAAAATGAAGCAGTACAAGCAGGCAACTCAGTTAACCATTTACAATTGCAGACAGATTGAACAAAGCTTCAACGCGATCGCAGAACGGATAGAAATCGTTAACCGGAACTTAGCAAAAGGCTGGCCAAGGTGAAGCAGATTTTGCAAGGAAACCGCTTTCTTTTCAATGTGATCATCCTTTAGTCGACTCAGTTATTTTAGGGATAGTATGGGCACGACAGTATGCTAGTAAGCTGCAGTGGGGGCTGGGCCCTGGGTTGGCTGGGGGCCGGCTCGAAGACCGGCCCACGATCATCATTAAATAGGATCCCATATGTGTAGCTTAATGAAACGGCGTCTTCGTTTACGGTATTCTGCTTATTTGAAGAAGATACATGAAGGCTTAATAGGGCGTAAACGTAGTGCCATCAACAAGAAAAAAGAACTGCTGATGTCGCAATATGTGGAACAATTGACAAGATCTTTGGTTGTGTTGCTGAGGTGTATCCTGCTGGCAACCGTCGCGCTAAACGAATCAAGGTGCAATTTAACAATATGGTACCTTGTGTTGAGCCACGTGTCATTACTGCTCCTACCCACCAACATGATGGGAATTCAACCGACGCGTCTGGTCATTCTGAATGTGAAATTTCAAAATTACCTGACTCAGGACAGTCTGTCCCGAGAAAAGATTCCCCAACTGATAACTTTGTGATAACCGAAAAGAAAGAAAATAAACGTTTACAGACCGAAAAGGAAAAACCTAAACCTACCGTTTCTGAACGACCAAAAACTCCTGCCGACCTAGAAAACGTTAAACCACCCAAACCGGAACCCGCTCGAAGGAGATCTTCTGCCGGATTGGCGGAGAAACATCGTGTTCCTGAACCACCACAGGAACTTGAATTGGAACGCCCGCCCCTGTCGCCGAAACAGCAGAAAAGTCTGCCCACGTTACATATTAAATACCCGGATTCAGAATCAGAATCTGACAGTGCACTCGTTTTCTTGGGAGATCAGCCTCTCTCGCAGGAAGCTGACCCAGAATTGTACCATCGACGCAAATTTTTTAATCCCATTGACGGAAATTGGCAAAAACGCATTGCACGAACTTACGGTCTTAAAATCAGACATGAGTTACCCGAAATGCTGCGTCATATGTCCCTGTATGAACCCTATGAAGTAATAGACGTGTTAGGAGATGGAAATTGTTATTATAGGGCTTTATCCTTAGCTATTGCTGGTCTGGAAGATTCATGGAGGGATATTAAACGGGGTATCCTCGAATTTTGGAATCTAACCAACAAAAGCGACGTTTTCAAGCAATGTACCCGAAAATTAATGAGGTAAAAGAGAGACTGACAAAAGCTGCTGAATACGCTACTGATGATGAGATCTTTCTAACCGCCGCCTGGTTACAAAACAATCATGTCTTATTCTAAATATGGTAAGCTTTGGGCTTGGCAACTATTCTCCCCTACTGCTCTGTTAGGAAAACACATCGAAATTGAACGAAATTCCTTTTACATCTATAACATTAATAGTGAACCACTTCATGGAAGTTGGCCCACTAGAAAGGCGCCAAAATTAAGTATACTTGAGCTAGTTACCAGTTCCTCTAATTCTTCCTCGCCTGTTGAAAATACTGCTAAACAAAACGCTTTGAAAGCCCAACCCGATTTTGAACGAATATTCTCCAAGAGTCCGCTTTTCTCAGGACCTAACACCATTTTCAGGAATCTGTTTCGAAGGTCTCAACGCTCCAATGAGTCTTCGGACGAACAATACTCAGGTCCGTCTGAGAAATAGTCTTGGACGCTAAACATTGCTGTGATTTGTACCATAGATTTGTAGTATAGTTATCTCAATAGTTTAGTTTGTATAGTTAGTATAACTTGTGTCATAATATGTGTATTGTATGTAATAATCTTGTGTGGTGCCTTGCACCCTAAACTGACAAGCGGGTAAGGAGTTGACCGTTAAACTTTGACGACTAATTTCGATTATACATTCTTTCGTTGCTCTACTCAGTTAATCCATCCATACTGATGTAGACTTAAAATTATCCAGTCGTCGGTCAATCCTTCTGGGCCATGATGCCCACAAGAAGCTCCGGTTGCAGGTTCCGGGATTCATAGCTTCTGAACAAGTGCTGCACAGAAAACCCTAGGTCATCTCCCCCGTCCTCAACCCCTGGAGCTCTAGCCGTCGTAGCCTCCTCTCCGGCTATCTCCCACAGTCATCACCGTCCCTACCCCTGCTGCACTGTACGGACTACCACACGAAACAATGCCTGTGGATACAGCTGCCGACAAAATGATTATTAAGAGACTAGCTTATTGTAGACTTTATAAACTGTATGTATTCCTATTTTGTTATTAGTTCATTTCCCTGTTACCTAGTTAACTTGACTGATCGATACTAATGTAGTTGTGATGGTGTTACTTGCTTCGATACATTCCCACCCTAGTAAAAACCTATCACATTTTTGCGGTGAAGAGTGTGGAGGCAAGAAAAATTAGAATGCTGCGAGTCAGCTAATATGGAATTGAAATTGGCCTAAGAAATAGGGATCTAGGGTTGAAAAGGCTGATTTGAATCATGCTCTTGTTCGCTAATTAATTTCGTTTGAATTTGCATCTTTGAATCATGCTCGTGTTCGCTAATTAATTTTGTTTGTATTTGCATCTGTTTTTGATCCAATAGTGACCTTTGACTTTATCTGGTAGTAGCTAGTTTGTTGGTACTTTGACTATATTTTGTGACAGCTAGTTTATTAGTACCGTTTCTGTTTTGATCCTTATTAGCTAGGTATAAAATGTAGATTGAATAGTTTTCTGCCTGTGGTTTGGTTCTCTGGTTATTGTCTCCATTTCAGCGGTGTTGGTTTTGAAGTCGTTAATTGAACCGTGATTTCGTGGCTTTGGAAATGCAAGTTTGAAAAGAAAGTCCACTTGGAAATTTATGGGTTTATGTACGAAAAAGATCAAAATTTGGGGACTTATCTCCCCAGGAAACTGAGTGGGGATAATGCGTACAGGTCTGGGAATTTGGGGAGCCAACTTCACCCCGAGAGCTGAGTTCATACGTCACAGAGAAGTGACGTATGATAACACACACACACAAGAAACACACTACATGAAGAGGAGCCGCAAGCTCCGCCTTACACGTCACGCACACATGATTGACAGGTCTTCTCCGAACCCCAAAAGTTTTCCCCAAATTTGAGATCAGTCGTGGTTTGGCCGCCGTTGGATTCAGCCGTTTTGCGCTTCGTTCTGCTTTACGTCTTGTGGTTTGTGATACGTACAACCGAGGGCCCATTGGGGAGAGACCGGTTGGTACTTCTGTCTTATCTGTATTAACCGAGGGCCCACGCTTGGGAGAGACCGGTTAATACTACGTCTAGTTGTTTCGGGACCGGCCACGACTCGCGTTTTTCTCTGCATTTTCCGATTCTACCTATTTTGCGATTTCCTGTTCCCTTTCCACGGAAGACCTGTCATCAAACCACTGGATTTCACATCACACGAGGATAGACGACCAACAAGGTAGCTTGAGTTGTAAGTTTGACCTATGGAAGTTTGAAAGGGAATCTATTTGCAAAAGTCTTGAGGGTTTTAAAGAGTCGACTAAAAGTTGAGGATTGAATTGAGGTCATCGGAACCATTCTCCTGTGTACCGTCTACTGTCATTATTGTTTTGATGTTGTCCTCTGATGCAATGTCGTCTGGTTTGTCTGTTGTTCTGTTTGTCTGTATATGTGCTTGATAGTTAGGATAATTATATTTTAGTGAGTAGTACCTAATCGTAATAATTGTCTAAAATTCATTAAAGTAAGAATTCTAGTTATAGATCTTCCTTTGGCTTAACCGGCGTCAGAGTGAGCAAATATAGATTTAGATAGGTAGTACTTTAGAAGGAGTGATTAATTGGATATATTGACATGGAGTTAATCTAATTTAGTATTGTCTGACGTTTCTACTGACCCCTGTGCGTAACTTTAGCTAGAGAGTCACAAATTCAAACCAGTGCTCGACGCTGATCCGCGGAGATCAGTGGTTAAACTTCAGTAAAAGATAGAAAAACAACCCCCTAATAGCCTTTTCTTTACATATATGTAAATAACTAATGTATAAAATCAGTAAAGTTACTTGTTTCGCGGTCATAAGGGTTAACTTACTCGTAGCTGGTATATGTAATAGACT
>JASAND010002165.1:0-18940 GCA_030248195.1 Trissonchulus latispiculum | reverse complement strand
CAAAATGTCCCTGCTGACTCGAAAGGGTGTCTATCCATATGACTACATGGACTGTTGGGATCGATTTGATGAAATTGGACTCCCATCAAAAGATGCATTCTACAGTCGTCTAACAGAACAAGACATTACAGACTCTGACTATGACCATGCCGTTAAGGTATGGCAAAGCTTTAATGTACAGACACTTGGTGGATATCATGATTTATATTTATTAAGTGATGTATTGTTGCTGGCTGATGTGTTTGAGAACTTTAGAGCTTTTTGTCTTCAGCATTATGACTTGGATCCTATCCATTACATTACATTACCTAGTTTTGGATGGGATGCTTGTCTTAAACTGACTGACGTTAGGCTGGAGCTTCTCAAAGACAACAATCAGTACATGTTTTTTGAACAGGGTATTCGTGGAGGTGTAGCGATGATTTCTCATCGTTATGCCAAAGCGAATAACCCCTATCTGGATGTATATGATAGTTCACTGCCAACAACTTATATCTTATATCTTGATGCTAACAATTTATATGGGTGGGCTATGAGTCAGAAACAACCTTGTGCAAAGTTTCATTGGCTTTCACAGTCTGAAATTGAGAAAATTGATTGGTCTACAGTTGATGTGGACGGGGAGGAGGGGTATGTTTTAGAAGTTGATCTGGGGTATCCAAAAGAACTTCATACATTGCACAATGGCTATCCACTTGCTCCTGAGAAATTGATCATTTCTGATGATATGTTGTCACCATATTGTAAACAGTTGAAAGCAGATCTCAATGTAGCTGATTCAAAGGTGCACAAGCTCGTGCCCAATCTTTGCAATAAACAAAAGTATATTATTCATTTTCGTAATCTAAAACTTTATTTATCATTGGGCCTGAAATTAGAGCGAGTGCATCGTGTCCTTGCTTTTCGACAATCTGCATGGATGCATAAATACATCAGCTTCAACACTGAGATGCGCAAAGCTGCAAAAAATGATTTTGAAAAGAATTTGTTTAAGTTGTTAAATAATTCTGTTTTTGGCAAGACTATGGAAAATGTGCGTAAATATATAAATGTGGAACTTGTATGTGATCAGGCTCGGTTCAGCAAATTGGTATCAAATCCTCGTTTTGAGCGGGCAACTGCTTTTAATGAGGACTTGGTAGCAGTCTGTATGAGTCGAGCGACGGTCGAGCTCAATAAACCCATATACGTTGGGTTTAGTGTACTCGATTTGTCAAAACTGCTCATGTACGATTTCCACTACAATTATATTGTTCCAAAATATAATGATAAATGTAAATTATTATTCACTGATACTGATAGTTTATGTTATTTTATTGAATGTAATGATGTATATAAGGACATGTATGCTGATTCCCTTTTGTTTGATTTTAGTGACTATCCTTCTGATCATCCTTTGTTTTCCTCAACCAATAAAAAGGTAATGGGGAAAATGAAAGATGAGACGAACGGTAGTCCTATTTCTGAGTTTTGTGGTTTGCGGGCTAAAATGTATAGTATTTTGTGCGGTGGGGAGGCTAAAAAAAGGGCAAAGGGGGTTAAAAAGTATGTGGTAAAACGTTATCTTAGTCATACTGATTATGTTGAAACACTGTTTGATAAATCTCTTCGACGAAATGTAATGAATATGATTAGAAGCGATAAGCACCAACTATTCACCTTGACTTCAAATAAAATTAGCTTATCAGCTTTTGATGATAAGCGTTACATTTTGGATGATGGGATTTCTAGTTTATCTTATGGTCATTGTGATATTGTTTAGTTTGTTGTCAATAAAGAAACACCAACGACTGTCTTTTTTACTGAATAGGATAAGTATAAGCATAGTCTATACAACAAATATTAGAGTTATTCATAGTCCTGTTCTTCATTTATGAATTAATGTAGTAGTTGATGAGCTCAGTGAGCGGAGCAGTATTAAGCTCCATCTCTCAGGACAGCAGCCATTGCTTTCTTCATCTGTAGCTCAGTAATGAATAAAATTATGAATAATAAATATTGTGAAAACTTCCTCAGTGGGCTTATAGGTAGGAAAGTAGATAAACGAAACCGGTTTAAAGTGGCTGGACAGAAGTCTAAGATGCCACAAAATTTTTAATTGACTTAAATAGTGTAGTATATTGATGGGTGAGGAAGCGCCACCAGCGCCACTTGCGCCACTGTTCCAGAACTCTCATTTTTATACTACTGCCTTTTCATGTTGTATTGAAGCCTTTGAAATAATATTGTGAACAAAAAATTGGGAATTTGCATTTGGCGGGTCGGGCCGAATTCTGTCAGTTTGCGGGCCGGCCGGGCCGAAAACTTTTGCCAGCGGGCAGACCTGGGCCAAACGGTTTGAACGCGCCATGCCGGGCCGAGCCAAAAAATCCGCCTGTGCTATTCAAGGAGTACCAGAACGTTAATTTGAGCTCATTGGCTTTAGCCGAGTACTCTATTTTCGGGCTTTCGGTGATGCATGATTGCAATTTCATTTCATTTATTCACGCCTCTTGATTTGCATGTAAATAAGCGGAAAACATGCACACCTTCGGGCCTTTGGGAAATTATGCGTATGCGCCAGCATGAATCCACGTCAAGCATTGTTTAGATTGCGTAACACTTCTTTCATGAACAGAATTACTCTTAGCAAAAGGCGTTCCTGAAATCGGTCTGATTTTCACTAGGTGTTTAGAACCTTTCAGGTACTAATAGTGTCGTCGATTTCTAGTTTGAGTTAAATTCATCAAAATTTAATGAATTGAAGTTTATCCTTATTTTACAGATCTTTCACTTGGATACCATTATGAAAACAAAAATCATACGACAAATACCGTTCATCTAACTGGCGGTACAACTACAACAGTTTCCACGCCGACTGGCACAAGCACAAGCACAAGCACAACGACAACTCCGTCACAGTCACAAAATGTCATCTCACTGAATGGGTGCGGAAAGATCAAAGGATGTGTGTTCTACCCTGTCGGCTGCGATCAAAAGGAAGGATTCCCGTGTGATGCTGCGGCCACCTTTAGTAGAGGACCAAATGGAACTCATATCGCCTTTGAGCTGACCAGAAAGAGACTCAAACCAACTGAACCGGAATATGTGGCTGTAGGCTTTAATCCCACTGGAAGTGTAATGGTATGTACTATGTAGCTTTAATTCTCTGGCATACTGTAAACTTTGCAGTTTCTTTTTCCTTCCAAAACAAAAATGGTTTAAGTACTCTTCGTGGGAACGTTTTAAACAGCGGCGCTCATATGATTTTCCATTGAAACATAGACCCCTGTCATAATTTTCTTCCAATGTTTTGTTAATCATTTCATGTACATTTTATGATTTCCAATGCCCTTAAGTCTAACGCAGTGATAAAGTTTTCTGGAAGTACCAAGTTTCGAACAGATTCAAAATATATTCTGCATAATGCTGTCAGAAGGAACTATTTGTTCTGAGAAATAGTCTAAACACTAAAAATTGTTACGAACCTATTGAGATTTAAATACTGACAAGGAATCGTCTGCAAGGAAATAATATGTTACCGTAAAGCTAAAAATGTGAGACTAGAATGTAGCTTGCGTGATCTTAAAGTGCTTTGTTAATTTTTAATAATAATTAATTGGCAATTAGTATGATAAGTTTTGGTTTTTATTTTAGCCCGGAGCTGCCGTAACGTCTTGCGTAATTCAGCCCGGCAAAGCGCCAACCGTTCACGCAGACTACAATGTTCAAACTGGCCATGACAACGTCCCAGTAAAAGATTATGTAAGAATATACTAAATATTAATAATAATAATAATAATAATAGTAATAAAATAATAATAATAATAATAATAATAATACGTGTTTGTATGCCACTATAGTTGCTAAGCGAAACTTTTTGCACAAAGCCCACAGCTTGCCAGCTAGAGGATCAGATCACAAGGAGTTGCACTTTTGTGCTCACTCAACTCACTCAACTCACCCAAGCTGAAAAAGTGAAACTTTTTGCACAAGGCCCACAAAAGTTACATACTACACAAACTACAAAGCCAATTCGCAGTTTCGCTCTCGTCCACTATGCTGTAAAGTGCAGTGTTTCCTTTTATGGATTTGGAATTTTGTAAATGTAACGAAAATAAATAACTCTTTTCGCAGGAGGAAAATGTACCTAAATACGGCATGTGCCGGTTTAATTAATATTAAATTAATATTAAAATTAATTAATAAATTAATAAATTTAACTAAAGTACATTTGACTTTAACCTTTAGCTATTATTTAAGTAAAATTAAATTTATTTAAGTTTAAAAAGACTATTCATCTATTTCAGAGATGAAACGATACCACGAAGAACATATAGATCAGAACTAATTCTAAGTTTTCAATTTTTTATTTTTATTTAGCCGAAAAATTTGTTTGCCATTAGCAAAACGTTATCAAATGACGATTACTTTGGCTGCCGTTTTCTGCAGTTGATCAATCCTGGTCAGAACTATTCCGAAATTTACAGTCTCAATCAGACATTTTATCTGCTGATGGCATGGGGACCAGCAAATTCAGGTATCAGTTTGGCCAAGTCTAATTATTAAATAAGAATTAATGATCTACCATCAGCTGAACTCCCATATCATGCTTATCAATCTTTCCTATGCCTGCTTCCTTTACAGCTTGGTCAGCTTAGGGTCTCAGTTTTAGACAGAAACTTTTCACTGGAGAAGGCTAGGCCAAAGTTACGTGAAAATTTTTCAGGTTTCTTTCTTTCCAACAGAGACAGCGGGGGACGATCCCGTCCATATGGGATTGAGTTGGATCCGGATTCACGTTTCAACCCGGATTGAAACGCTTGATGGGTTCGGTCCCAGGTGGTTGTGACATCTGATGTCTTCATTCTTATCAAGAAATTGCTTTGAGATTAACAAAAACCGATTTGTTGAACTTGTTTAGATAATTCCTTGACCTTTCATACTCAAAAAATCAGCACTGCGAAAAAGGTTAATTTGACCAAATTCCAGTCCATATCACCGAACGAATGTGGCAGCATATCCTGTGACTCCCAGAATCAACTCCAACAAGCCCATGGTATGGTACGGCTAATCCTGTTTTTAAGCAATCCGCTTCCAACTTAACAATCTGTTAAAATAGCACAAAATAGAGATTGGACATAAAATGGTAAAACATGTCTAGCAGTAGTAGGAAAAATGCCGCTTTCAAAACCTCAGCCTCAGGCATGCCGCTTTCAGAACCTCAGCCTCAGGCATGCCGCTTTCAAAACCTCAGCCTCAGGCATGCCGCTTTCAGAACCTCAGCCTCAGGCATGCCGCATTCAGAACCTCGGCCTCAGGCATGCTTTCAGAACCTCAGCCTCAGGCATGCCGCATTCAGAACCTCGGCCTCAGGCATGCTTTCAGAACCTCAGCCTCAGGCATGCCGCTTTCAGAACCTCAGCCTCAGGCATGCCGCATTCAGAACCTCAGCCTCAGGCATGCCGCATTCAGAACCTCGGCCTCAGGCATGCTTTCAGAACCTCAGCCTCAGGCATGCCGCTTTCAGAACCTCAGCCTCAGGCATGCCGCTTTCAGAACCTCAGCCTCAGGCATGCCGCATTCAGAACCTCAGCCTCAGGCATGCCGCTTTCAGAACCTCAGCCTCAGGCATGCCGCATTCAGAACCTCGGCCTCAGGCATGCTTTCAGAACCTCGGCCTCAGGCATGCTTTCAGAACCTCAGCCTCAGGCATGCCGCTTTCAAAACCTCAGCCTCAGGCATGCCGCTTTCAGAACCTCAGCCTCAGGCATGCCGCTTTCAGAACCTCAGCCTCAGGCATGCCGCTTTCAAAACCTCAGCCTCAGGCATGCCGCTTTCAGAACCTCAGCCTCAGGCATGCCGCTTTCAGAACCTCAGCCTCAGGCATGCCGCTTTCAGAACCTCAGCCTCAGGCATGCCGCATTCAGAACCTCGGCCTCAGGCATGCTTTCAGAACCTCAGCCTCAGGCATGCCGCATTCAGAACCTCAGCCTCAGGCATGCCGCTTTCAAAACCTCAGCCTCAGGCATGCCGCTTTCAGAACCTCGGCCTCAGGCATGCTTTCAGAACCTCGGCCTCAGGCATGCTTTCAGAACCTCAGCCTCAGGCATGCCGCTTTCAGAACCTCAGCCTCAGGCATGCCGCTTTCAGAACCTCAGCCTCAGGCATGCCGCTTTCAGAACCTCAGCCTCAGGCATGCCGCTTTCAGAACCTCAGCCTCAGGCATGCCGCTTTCAGAACCTCAGCCTCAGGCATGCCGCTTTCAAAACCTCAGCCTCAGGCATGCCGCTTTCAGAACCTCAGCCTCAGGCATGCCGCTTTCAGAACCTCAGCCTCAGGCATGCCGCTTTCAAAACCTCAGCCTCAGGCATGCCGCTTTCAGAACCTCAGCCTCAGGCATGCCGCATTCAGAACCTCGGCCTCAGGCATGCTTTCAGAACCTCGGCCTCAGGCATGCTTTCAGAACCTCAGCCTCAGGCATGCCGCTTTCAAAACCTCAGCCTCAGGCATGCCGCTTTCAGAACCTCAGCCTCAGGCATGCCGCTTTCAAAACCTCAGCCTCAGGCATGCCGCTTTCAGAACCTCAGCCTCAGGCATGCCGCATTCAGAACCTCGGCCTCAGGCATGCTTTCAGAACCTCGGCCTCAGGCATGCTTTCAGAACCTCAGCCTCAGGCATGCCGCTTTCAAAACCTCAGCCTCAGGCATGCCGCTTTCAGAACCTCAGCCTCAGGCATGCCGCTTTCAGAACCTCAGCCTCAGGCATGCCGCTTTCAAAACCTCAGCCTCAGGCATGCCGCTTTCAGAACCTCAGCCTCAGGCATGCCGCTTTCAGAACCTCAGCCTCAGGCATGCCGCTTTCAGAACCTCAGCCTCAGGCATGCCGCATTCAGAACCTCGGCCTCAGGCATGCTTTCAGAACCTCAGCCTCAGGCATGCCGCATTCAGAACCTCAGCCTCAGGCATGCCGCTTTCAAAACCTCAGCCTCAGGCATGCCGCTTTCAGAACCTCGGCCTCAGGCATGCTTTCAGAACCTCGGCCTCAGGCATGCTTTCAGAACCTCAGCCTCAGGCATGCCGCTTTCAGAACCTCAGCCTCAGGCATGCCGCTTTCAGAACCTCAGCCTCAGGCATGCCGCTTTCAGAACCTCAGCCTCAGGCATGCCGCTTTCAGAACCTCAGCCTCAGGCATGCCGCTTTCAGAACCTCAGCCTCAGGCATGCCGCTTTCAAAACCTCAGCCTCAGGCATGCCGCTTTCAGAACCTCAGCCTCAGGCATGCCGCTTTCAGAACCTCAGCCTCAGGCATGCCGCTTTCAAAACCTCAGCCTCAGGCATGCCGCTTTCAGAACCTCAGCCTCAGGCATGCCGCTTTCAGAACCTCAGCCTCAGGCATGCCGCTTTCAGAACCTCAGCCTCAGGCATGCCGCATTCAGAACCTCGGCCTCAGGCATGCTTTCAGAACCTCAGCCTCAGGCATGCCGCATTCAGAACCTCGGCCTCAGGCATGCTTTCAGAACCTCGGCCTCAGGCATGCTTTCAGAACCTCAGCCTCAGACATTCCTCTTTAAGAATGTAGACCTTGCGTTTGGTTTCTTTTAGACTATAATTAAATCAATTGTTTTCTATAAAATTATGACTATTTCACTGTATCTAAATGAGAAATCGATCAAGATTTTTGAAAATTCCTGTGAAAATTCTTACACTAACAGGTCTGCACCAAGGACTTTAGAGCGGTGAGGGTGATTCAACTCCCAGACCTATATGATTAGGCTTAGGCAACTATTGTTAAAAATGTTTGTCAATTTCTCATTAAAAATGTTTACTGCACTATTTCATGTTTTCGAAATTTACAAATTTGGTCCAGCAGTTCTATTTCATAGCATTTATTGCACTTCCTAGGCTGAAGAAGTCTACGTTGGAATATTATGTCTTTAATATACCAACTAGAAGTACATTAAAGTATGTTCTTTTACAACAATAGATACAAGCACATGTCATGAGATGTAAGAGTATGAGCATATAGTGACGACATATCGTTAAATATGCGATAACAGCTACAACATTGATATTCAGGAAAGTATGAGCAGTTGTTCGAAGGAGATATTATACCAAAATGTTTGTCACATAACCTTGAGAAAAGTTTAAACATGCATGTTTTTACAACAAAATTAAGTTCTGATTCGAAAGACGTTGTCATTGTCAGATTAATTTCTCCGATGTTACAAAGTCCTTTCATGGAAGAACCATGGAACGAAGATGTCGGCCATCCCGGCATTTCATATAATTCACATGTTAGTGTTGAAATCTGTGTTCTCCAGTTAAAACCAAACACATATTCCAAAATCAAATTCATATTTTCGTCACGACTGTATAAGACTGAACGTCGCAGAGGCATGATAATCCAGATATCGTTATAATTATCACAATGGTAGCGCTGCCGAGGAGCCACCCGGACGGACATTGATGCACGAGAATGTTCCATTTCAACTATCACATTGCAATTATTGAGGTGATCAGGTGCACTGAATCGAGAATAGAGATGGTTGTTATCCGCCAGAATTTCATGTACAATGGGACGATGCACAGTAAACATTGGAGCATGCAAAATCCTGTTTTCAAATTTCTTAAAAACGATTGCTATACGATCGCTGGGCAGCATATCACAATATCTCGTCAGCAACTGATGTACAAGATGACGAGGAAGACTTCCTGTCCAGATCAAAAATACTTGTAAAATTTGCTCCAGGCTTTGCAATGTTGCAATCCGGACAAGCATGGAGTTCATGCATAAATCTGTCAAACAAATCATGAATCCCTGAAAAAATAGTAAATTAGTTTTAGCAGATCTCCAAAAGTTTCAACTGGTTCGGCATAGCCAATACTTTCGCTTCCGTTTTCTAGTTCTTAATGTTATGCTCAGACGGATTGTAAACGAATGGCATGCCCTCCTGCTGACACAAGTCGAGCACAAGTCTTCGTGCTTGCTGATCCATAAGTGCAAATAGAGTGGAATGGGTAACTAGTTTGGCAGTATCATTTAAGATCAAGCCGTGACGCTTGTGTTGACAAGGATAATACCTGCAGAATAAACAGATAATTCGAACTGTTTATTGATCAGAATACCTGTGGATATAAATCCGTGGGTTCCGTACCCACTGGATATTCAAGTGGAGTTGATTTCTTTGCTAGTCTCTGTCACATCGTCTCCAAGCTTTCACGTACATCAGCAATTTTTCAGTTCTCACGAGTTGGATACAGAATAAATGCAGAACTAATTTTCAAAATTTTCAACTCTATTTTATGCATTGATGTTGCTGAAATTTGTAAATTAGGCAGCTCACTTATTTTACCAAATATGAAATTTCGTTTAAAAGCTATTACAATCTGTTCATACGACAGCACTAACTAAGCTGGTGGTAAGCCGTTTCTAATAAATTTTCCATTGTATGCGTTGACGGAATATATATTTGCTTATTAAACCTGTTTCTTAGCTGTATATGGCTCAAGTTTGGTTTAATAAATCGTTTAAACTTAATGTAATAATAAAATGTAATAATGTTATATATTTATATATATAATAATTTTGTTCAGTTACACAAAATTAGAAAATGACCAATCGTAACAAAGTCTTTACTTCAGATCAATTACTTGTGAAGACCATTCATTATGCTGGAAATGCAGTTACAATAAAGTGTCTGGAGGGGTTGTAAACAACAACCAGTTTTTCCGTGAGATTCTCAGAAAAACCTTTTTTCCAATCATAACAGGAAATGTTTTAAAAAGAATAATTTCAGTGTTGGGAATGGAAACTTTCAAATCGTCAGGATGCAAGCAGCACGATTTTAGTTGTTTAACTACAATATCCTTGGTGTTCAAAAAAGTGGAAGCTTTATTTACTGACGAATCTTTTCCATGCTTTTCGAAGATATGACTATTTATTCCAATTGTACTGAATGGGGAAGACAGTGGGGATTCCATGATTACCTGAAAGAAGGAACCGCAAATAACGTGATGTCTTATGGATGATATGGCAAGAATAATGCTAACAAAATACTGATTTAGAAAAACATCATAACTCAGAAGTATCCATAATATCGCAATGTCCATAAGCAATAGTACTAAAATTGTCTAACAGAATATAACGTTTGTCATCAAAACACGATAGGCTAGTCTTATTTTGCACAACCGTTCTAACATCGTTGCCACTGGAACGCACAAAGTTCATCATATGTTTGCACAGAGTTTTATCAAAAAGGATTGATTTGTAGGTTTCATGCTTTAAATTCCTCGAAACAACACATGTTTTCACACCCTTTGCGCGTTTCTTTTCATTCCCTTTAGCATCCTTAATACTATACATTTTGGACCGAAGACCCACAAACTCAGAAATAGGAATTGAGTTAAGTTCATCCTTGAACTTCCCCATGATTTTTTTGTTTCCGTCGGAAAAGCATTTATGAGTGGTTGGATAGTCCGAGAAGTCGAATAACTCGTGATCCTGTTTCATATCTTCGTATATGTCTTCAGTATGTATAAGGTAGCACAAGCTGTCAGTGTCTGTGAACAAAAGTTGACAACGAGCACCGTACTTTGACTGAACATAGTTGTAGTGGAAGTCGTACATCAAGTATTTCGATAAATCCAGAACAGAAAATCCTGCGTATATAGGCTTACACAGTCTGACAATCCGTTTTTTCATTTTCACGGCAACAAGTGAGTCAGCCAAGATCTTGAAACCTTGATACTCGGATTTGTTGGTTAGCTTTAACAGTTTTTCGTCCGAATTCACTATGCGTATGTCAATGTGATTCCTAACATTTTCCATTGTTTTGCCGAATACGCTGTTGTTTAGTAACTTAAACAAATCCTTCTCAAAAGCACTGGTAGCCATCTTCCTTTGTATCGTGTTGAACATGATATATGGTCTTAACCAATCACTTTGATGAAAAGCAAGTACTCTATGTATGGTTTTAAGCCGGAGGCCCAGTGACATGTAAAGCTTCAAGTTTCTGTAATGTACTTTGTAATGTTGTTTTCCATACAAATTAGGCACGAGCTTGATTGTTTGCATGTCTCCAAGATTGAGGACTTTTTTTAAGTCCTGATAACATGGGGATAGCATTCCACTTTCTATCCGCATTTTTTCCACTGCAAGTGGGTAGTCATTATGGTTTGTATGCAACTCATCCGGATAGTCCAAGTCTACTTCCAATATATAGCCATTCTCGCTATCATCGCTCAAGCTTTGAACTTCCAAAGCGGATATTTCTCCTTCAGTCAGCCAACGAAACTGTTTTTCCGGCAGCTTTTGAGTCATTGTCCATCCATATAAATTGTTAGCATCCAAATATATTATATAAGACGTTGCCTGATTTGGATCGTAGTCTGGCAGCTGACTATTGTTGGCTTTGGCGTAACGATGGCATATGGTTGAAATTCCGCCTCGTATTCCTTCTTCCAAAAATGTATACATATCCGGATCTGTTAGCAATTCTAATTCAACTTGTGTCATCTTCAATGCAGCGTCCCAAGCAAACGAAGGCACAGTAAAATAATGGGCGGGATCTAGGCCGTAGTTGAAAAGACAAAGGTTTCGAAAATTTTCAAACACGTCACATAAAAGTAGAACATCAGTTTTTAGGTACAGATCATGATAGTCGCCAAGCGTTTTTATTTTGAACGTGTCCCACACAGCTTTGGCATGGGCATAGTCGTCCGTTGAGACAATGCTATCCGTCAAACTAGAGTAGAAATGATTCATAGCTGGCAAGGAGTCCTCGTTAAACTTTTCCCAAGAGTCAACGTATTCATAAGGGTACACTCCTTTTCTTAAAACTAATGAGATTTTTCTGGAATCGTCAAAATGTGCAGAAGTATGAAGAAACTTATCTTGGCCCTTTGTTTTAAGATTTGCTACAAGTCTTTCTAAGGATGTACTCAAAAATTGGAAAGTATCGACAAATTTCAGTTTCCAACGCTTCTGCTGGAACTTAAACTCAAGAGTATACGTTAGAAAATCATCATATCCCTTGGGAATGACAAAAATATTGACATCTCGACGCTCTGCGACAACTGCAGCTAAGCCTTGCAAAAGAAAATGACCGTCATATCGTCTCAAGTTGTGAAAAAAGACTGTTACATCGCGGTTTAAACGAAACAGAACATTGCAAGAAGAGTGTGCTGCTCCACGATAACGGCCACATATGTGGCAATGATCTAGAACACGCTCTGTATCCAAGGGTTTTCTGCAGATGGAACAATGTAGAGTGTTACTAAAATGACATCGCTCTGCAAGTGATGGCGGGATCCACTTTCGCTTATCGTATTGGCTTTGATACTCTTCTCCCCACTGAACTACTAACTTCAAAAAGTCAGTCACAGCAGTTGGGGATCTTTTTACGTGGAGTCGTCCTAGTACTTGGCGGTCAGAGCAGCAGGAAAACACTTCCAGCATTCCAAATCCGCATGGGGAGTGCTTCTGATATGCTGTTGGAAAGGATTTAGATGATTGTGGGAGGCAGTTACATATTTTTTCCAACAAACATTCGAAATCCGCATAGATGATGTAGGGCTGTCTTTGCAGTCTAGCAACATTTGTAAACTTCTGTAAATTGTCGTTTTCCGATGGTAGTTTAATGTGGCTGAGATCAGGATTTTGACAAATCATCACATGGGCATCCTTTTTTTGCTGGGTATAAAACAAGCAAAGGCACAGGTGGCATTGATACAACCGCTTTTGGTGGCTTCGCTCAGAAAAGAAAAACCGTTCCGGATCTTTGATCAAGCAATAATGCTGTTGCTGTAGTAGTAAAAGTGTAACGTGATAATTCGATTCCTTCATGGTGGTTAAGTGCAAAATCTTTAGTGAGTCATCGTAGCCATACAAATTTACCGAAATGTTGTTCTGTTTTTCGAAAATAGGTATATCTTCAACTGACACGGGAAATTCAATCCCTTCGAAGTTTAAGGTATCTGCATATCTGGTGTAATTAGTAACCCTCTGTGAATTACTTTGCGCCGGATACAATGCTGCCAAGATCGACCACATGAAACACTTGTTGTCTGCATTCTGCACATTGATAACAGCTCTTTTCAACCTTAGATTACGAGGTAAAGGAATATAGCTTTTACCGCTTACAGGTTCAAATTTAGAAATATGTAGATCTAATCCGTCAATTGATTTGATCACCCAGCCTGAACCTCGCTCAATGAACTCTTCAACTTTTTTGTTAATGGTCTGAAATGTGTCGAGAATTCGTTCTCTGATATGCCTTACGTTGCATAAGGTTTGGATATTGCTATGGAAATAACAAGTTATCTCTTCGTCGGTATCAGTAGCTTTTTCAAATGTCACTTTTAGTATCAGATCAAATTTAATACATCCTAATTCATCCACCTGTTCGGCCAAAGCAAGTCTTAAACCGTCGTTAATTCTTTTGTACATAATCCACAAGTCTTCCCAGTCCTCATCCGTTTCCAATGAAAGGCACCGTAGATTGTTAAAATTCTTCAGGGTTTTACGAACAAATTCTATGGATGAACGGAGTTTTCTGTATTTACGTCGACAAGAGTCAACAGCAGGAATACACCTTTTCCGAACTCCAGTATGGCATAAAGAATGCCTTTTAGCCTCTTGCTTCCTTTTGAAAGGCTTCCGGCAAGTAGGGCATTCGTACGGTTTCTTACCTTCATGGACCTGCTGAACATGCATAAGCATGTTATTGCGCCTACTAAAGACTTTACCACAAACTTCACATAAATTCATTTATGTATAAGAAACAAACTTACGGTGTCAGCGGTAGATAGTACTTGCAGTGTGGATCAGGATCTGGATCTGAACCGATCAGGAAATTTATAATCGCAGGCCAGGAAAGAAATAATGCAACAAAGAATAGCAGTCAAAACAGTAGCTCTAACTAAACTTTGATCCTTTTATATAGTTGGTACAATCATCATTGAGTCACCAATGACTCAAAACAGTGTCTGCTTTTGCTTATCCCGAATTACTAATTGAGGTTTCAAAGTTGGCACCGCACCTAAGAATACTTGGTTTTTGTCTTAACAGTACCTGGCATACAGTCATGCTGAAATTGTATTCATTGAATCATAGTCTCTTCCTAATGATTCATAGGCTTAGTCAGCATAAACTATATAAACCGACTTCGAATTAACCTAGCTATTTTGGGTCTTTGTCATTGCTGCTGCTGGGGTTGTGTTGCTTAGCTGTTGTAAGAAGGAAATGCTTTTTAATCATGGCATGGTATCACGTTTGGTGGATTGGTCTAAATTAAACACCAGTGGGTTAGATCCGTTAGATAAATTGATTCAAGGATTTGTTGTTCCTGTGCTGTCCTTTGCTGGCGCTTTAATGTTAGCAGGTCAAACTATTGGCGACTCTATTTCGTGTCAATTGCCACAACAACTAAGCAGTTCAAATATCAGGTATATTTTAGATTTTTGCTTCTTCAATAGTCAGCTGGTGGACGAAAGCCACCTTCTCTATAACTCATCTCCGCAAGAGGACTTTTATCTTCATGTTTATCCCTACATTGGATTTTTAACAATGGCGTTGGCGATGTTAATACATTTGCCATGCTTTCTATGGGTTGTCTCTACATCTTCTTGGAGGAACAGTAGTCAGAATATAAGTGAACTTCTGCCTTTGAGGACATCAAAATATTATTTAAAGCTGTATGTGGTATACAAATTCTTTTTACTTTCTTTTCTACTCTTTGAAATTGTAATTATAGCGGCTATTTTGTATCCAATTGTAACAGAAGATTTTTTACAAAACAAATCATTTTTTCCTACATTGGTGGAATGTAGAGTGCCTATGTATAAAATTGGTTATAAAAATGATTTATCAGTTCCTTGTCTCCTTCCTCAAAATTTTTATTACGGAAAATTTTTTATAGTTGTATTTTTTGTTCTAACTTTGGTGGGGCTAGCTATTCCTACACACGTTTGCAAGTTATTGATAACATTACATAAAGTAAAAATGCTGAATGATGCTGGTCTTGTAATATATTTTAAACATCCTCTGATTGACAAAGATATTGTATCAAAAGACAATTCACTTGTATAAAATGTATGTACCATTTTGTGTTCAGTATTTTGATGTATTGATTTAGATGCTCCTTTGTTACTAATCTATGCTATATATATATATATATTAAAGTTTACACCGATAAAGCAAATTTCATTGTCGCCCTATCATTTTTAAATTCTAAGTTGATACTTGTCGTTTCTGCCAAAGTTTAACACAACAGATTAGGTGGGCGCAGTTTTAGTCAGGCTTCCATCTAACAAAGAGGCGCTCAATTTGTTAAGTAGTCATTTTTTCTTCTTTGAATGAGGTCTAATTTCCAAAGAATGCGCAAAGAAACATCTGACATCATTCTTCAAGTAAAACTCTCTGTCGCAAACGCACTTAATACGTACGTAATATAACTGATGCTGTTGTTTTGAAACTCAAACCGCTTCCAATTAAGCGATGTTTATAAAGCAAAACACCAAAATTGACAGCTTGCAAAAAACTTCCTAGTATGGATATGGCTAATGCGTCTGGTATCACTAGGACAAAATGTTGAATTCTCAAGCAAGAAGCGTTCCCTCCATTTCGCTATTATTTGTAAAAGTTTGAAATAACAGCCGTGATACGCAATTCAAAGGCTGGTAGATACCTCTAGCTGCAAAACAGCAAAATTGCTTAGCCATTAATAATGCCTGCCAAACTGCGCCCTTAACTAATTATCATAGGCGCTACGAACAAATAAAAGATTATCGCAAAATCGAGTGTACAAAAACTAAGTTTGCCAGGCGGTAACAGCATAAAAACAGTTCAGTAGAATAATTACCCTTCAAGCATAGCACAGAGCCCAGTAAAATGAATCAGCACGGCATTGCCTAGCACATCTGGACTCAGCAAATCTATTTAAGCTTTGAGGACCAGTTCGTTATTATCAGTTTTGTTGCACAACATCTAACATCCAACAATGAATTCTAACATCCGCTTTAGCGTATCGGTTACTGTTCCCGTGGGAGGTAGTTTCAGCATCAGCGTTAATCCAACTACAAATGTTGATGCTGAAAGTGACCGCCCTTCTACGGAGACTCTTAGCCTCAGCAGTCTTAATATGGGCCAGTTTTATAAAGAAATCCGAAGTCAAGAAATGGATGCGGCCAGTCAACAGGCCCCGATGAACGAAGGGGAACAGGCAGATGATGTTCGTTTGTTGGAGGACCATAACCTGGCGATCAACAATTCATATGGCCAAAATCAAGGTCTGGAAGGCATTGAGAACGCTGGGCAAGGAGAAATTCTTCTCAATGAAAATAACAGGAACAACGACGGAGTTAGAGTCGACCACAACAGCAACAATGGTGCCGCCGTCGCTAACAGCAACAACAACGACTACAACAACCTTAACAACAGCAACAACGGCAACAACAGCAACAACAACAACCACAACAACAACCACAACAACAACAACAACAACAACAACAACAACAACAACAACAACAACAACAACAACAACGACTATGAAAATGAGATCAATGAGGTTAATGTAGATTTGTGCGGTGCCTGTCTACAAAGTCTGTCGGAGGGGAGGACCGTGTTTAGTCCCTGTGGACACAGATTCCACGATGTTTGCATACTCAGATGGACACAAGAGAATAGTACATGTCCGCAGTGTCGAATCCCGCTTGGGATACAAACGCAAGTATGTATGATTTCGTAATTAGCATGCTTTTTATTCTTATCGACTAGGTTTGTTGCCAGACCTGTAAGGAAAATTTAACCTGAATAAACTGAATGGGCTACTAAACTTCCCAAACTTTGTCATATGGTATTTTTGAACTAGTAACCGTTTGCAGAAATATACTCGTAGAATTTCAAATAGCCAGAAAATTAACTGCAACGTTAATAGATATCATAGTATAACAATATTTGCCAATTTTTAAATTGGATTCCTTGTACTTCCCCAAAATAATACACATTCCAAGATCTTATATTTGAGTGGGGTAATACAAGAAAGGTGAAAAGGGAGGGCAAGATTTGCCGCACTTCGTAAAACGGTTTAAAAATTAACTGCGTAAAAATTGCTACTTTCTAAAACGTATAAATTGCCGAAATAGTGCTGTACAAACTGACCGCTCCCTCATTCATCCCTTGTTCTAATGATCTGATGTATTAAAAAGATAACCACTAAGTGAAGCATAACGTTAAGTGATGACTGCATACCAAACTACAAACTATCTTTCGTACACTGTCGTGCTAACTAAACTCCTATGTATGCAGTATTTCTGACTTCGTTAACCACTCTAAATCTGAATGAATCACAGTTTAAGCATTTACTTCTATCTGTCTGATTAACTATTTGGACAGAAATATTCTTACAAAAACCCTTGAATAAATACGTGGTGAAAGAAGCTATGAAAATATACATCACCTGTTGCCATAGAGAAACATTTCTTTTTATAGAACTTTGTTTCAGTGCTTAATGATTCGGAGTGGCCGTCCTAGCTACGTCGACATTGCCAGATCCCTCAACAGACCCGTCGCGGATTTTTTTATGACGGATTTCACGGATTATTGTGAGCGCCACCAGCTTGAAAATCGATGTAGTGCAGGAAGCTCGGTGACCTATGTGCTCCAAGGGCATCCTCACATGTGGGTGTCTCATGCGGTGGGCCGTGGGAGGGCTCGCTGCACTGGCCGCCGTGGGCGTTAAAGTGAAAAAGTGAAGAAGAAACTCATTAGATTGTAGTAAAGAACTGATGACAATATAAACTGGTCTTTAGAATAGGCGACTTGTTTTTTTAGAAATATTACACTTAGTGTTAATGTTTACTTGCCATATTAAAATTAGATTTCAGCTTATACCTTAGTTTATCTACACCCATCTTTCAGGGGCAAACGCTTTGCAACTACACTTTGCAACTACACTTTGCAGAAATATGCTAATTTGTTGCAAATATTGATGTGTAAGCTGCAAATTGCTAACGCAAGAAAATGTGCGAACGAAGATGAATGCCTATGTAACGAGGTGCAGCCTAAAGCAAAAAAACTGCCGTTGCCTATACGTTGCCTATACATGCTATATATGTATGCAAAAACGACGTATAAACTAACTTTTGCAATGGAAACAAAGGACTCAGAGCTAACGTGTTTAAATTAGATTGAGTAAAGTGGTTTAAAGTAATATCCAGTGCCTCTCTGGTTGAGCAAAATGGTGCTGAATTTTTGTTAATTTAAAGTGCTAAAAATAGATCCGCCCGACTAAATTTGTAAATTTCGAAAACATGAAATAGTGCAGTAAACATTTTTAATGAGAAATTGACAAACATTTTTAACAATAGTTGCCTAAGCCTAATCATATAGGTCTGGGAGTTGAATCACCCTCACCGCTCTAAAGTCCTTGGTGCAGACCTGTTAGTGTAAGAATTTTCACAGGAATTTTCAAAAATCTTGATCGATTTCTCATTTAGATACAGTGAAATAGTCATAATTTTATAGAAAACAATTGATTTAATTATAGTCTAAAAGAAACCAAACGAAAGGTCTACATTCTTAAAGAGGAATGTCTGAGGCTGAGGTTCTGAAAGCATGCCTGAGGCCGAGGTTCTGAAAGCATGCCTGAGGCCGAGGTTCTGAATGCGGCATGCCTGAGGCTGAGGTTCTGAAAGCATGCCTGAGGCCGAGGTTCTGAATGCGGCATGCCTGAGGCTGAGGTTCTGAAAGCGGCATGCCTGAGGCTGAGGTTTTGAAAGCGGCATGCCTGAGGCTGAGGTTCTGAAAGCGGCATGCCTGAGGCTGAGGTTTTGAAAGCGGCATTTTTCCTACTACTTCTAGCAATGTTGAAATTTTGCTTTGCATGCAGATTCGCTCATCGTTTTTATTAGTTTCTTGATACCAACCATGTTGATCTATAGCGTAGCTTTTTTAATATGTGT
>JASAND010002164.1:0-13267 GCA_030248195.1 Trissonchulus latispiculum | reverse complement strand
TATTCGCTCAACACTGGACTATTGCGTAGCCGCACGGATGCCCAGTGCCTCAAATAGCCATAAGAACACCGTTGAGAAAATCCAGAACCAGGCCGCCCGAATCATCACCGGCTGTAAACGGGACGCTCCAGTTGTACGCTAACTTGTACAACGCGAAAACAAAAACTCACGCTCTGTAATCTACTATCAAAACTTAAAAATGGGAATGAATATCCTACACTGATCTTAACAGGTTATGGCAACTCGCCACAAGCTATGAAAGCAATAAACCTCCACACTAAGCAAAGCTTTAATACACTTATAGAAGTTTATTCACAGAAACAACGAGATACAACTACTGGAATTATACTACCAAAGCGGCTTTTATCTATATACATGGTCTATATAGCACAAAAGATTGGGTGACAAGAACAAGAAAATCACAACTCTCAACAGAATTCCGTACATAATTATTATTAATATTAGCATCTCCCACAAGTCCTCCAAATGAGGTCAAGACCATTTAGTTTAAGCCTTAACATTAATAAACTTCTATTCGCTCGCATATATATGCGAAAAAATTTTGACTTTTCGCCTGTTCCATGGACGGTTCAAAAAATATCTGTGTCACCACTTTACAGTCATCTTAAATGCATAATTTACAAAAACTCAACGAAGTGCGCCAGCTGTTCTAAAAAATCGGATAAGTACATTGCCTGCCTGTGGCCGGACGTGTGTAATGCATGCATATACACTACACACAGATATGCAAGACTACAAAAGGGGACATATATAAATCCATACTAATTCCGTTAATACATGCATGTTGACATCCACTCAGCCAATACATCACACACTATGTATATACTTGCAGTAAACGTAACATGTACATGCAGTCACAGTGCACAAATTCGTGATACGCTAAAATACTAACACAAGACGTTAATTTTCAACAAAATTTAACTATATAAACAATGCACAGCACAAACCGATAATTGATCAGTGCCCCAAAGGAAAACGCAGTAATAATTTCTCATGTTGCGTCAAATCTGACAGTCAATATTAACTCAGCTAACGTTGAGGTCATCTCATCCAATAGTCATAAAATTCAGATTTAACCAAATCTCAACTAACAGGTGCCGCGGCTGACCCCTGAAATAAAAGTGAACGCCATCGCGTCGCGACCAATTTTCCCCAGCCGCCATCGCGTCGCGACCAATTTTCCCCAGCATTCTTCAGAAGACAATGCTCTTTAAAACAGAATGTAGGATCACCTCAAATACTTCAGAGTAATATCGGCTAAATGACGAGTGAATACCAAAGCTTTTGTTGTTGTTGTTGTTGTTGTGTTGTTGTTGTTACAGTAAAAGATGTACCTATACATGCTGGAAACAGTCCTTGCAAACGCACAACTAAAACATCAATTAATAGCCAGACAGGCAGCAGCAAATGTGTTACGAAAGTGGAAGGAAACAAATTATATAACATATTATTATGAGCTATTGATACGCAAAATAACTCAATTTATACAAAGGAGTTACCAAGAACCCTTAAAAAGTATTATAGGAAACATTACATATCTAACAGGAATACAAGCACAAAACATTGCAGCAAAAGGTCAGAGGAGAATGAAAAGTTGAAGAACCTGGTTATAGCGAAGGCCAATAGTACTGAAACAGAGCAGTTAGCCTGAAGCAAGACAAACAAATATATAAACATACGTATGTACTAAAACAAAATATATAGAAATAGGACAAGCTAATGTAAGACGGATATATATGTATACCATAATGGCATCAATTCTATACACGAAATTTTCACTGCACTTTTAGGAACTACAAAATTCTTTGAACTTCAAAATCAACAATAGTTTAGTAAACACCTAGCGAATTAACAAGGATAATGAACCAGCTTGACAAAGTGTAATAAAATGTAAAAAGTTCAGGAATTTATAATTGAAGGATTACAAAATTACCATAAGCAACCCAAAAATAGCAAGGGCTGTAAAAGAGATCACATAAAAAACAGCATACGCAGATATATATTCTAAATTTGGGCATTCAGTATAAAGAAATTGAAGAATCGGAACATTAAAGGTTCGAGGGTTCTAAAGGCTAATTTTGAAAAAAGGAACACACTGCGTCCCAATGAAGGGTTTACACAAATATTCTGAGGAGCAATATTAAAGCACATTAATCAGTCGGTGCATATAACTTTAGACTATGACCTGTATACAAACTGATTATTTCACATATACCTAAACAGGAAACTGCAAAGCATATATACCGCACAACACAGCGCTACACCGTAAGCTACAACACAACAAAACACCTTATCATAATATATCTATCCAGCTAAGTACAAAATGTATCTATGTATAAATATATACAGAGAAATACCCGCAAGAAGAAAACAGCATACACAGACTATGTATAGGTCTTATCAAACAAGACATGATACAATATGATAAAACAGATGAAATACAACAAAATCATTTGAAGTTCCAGAATATGTTCAAAGAAGGCTGTATGATACAGTTCCCCTAGCTAGGAATTCGAACAGGCTGCAATTTAAAGCAAGGTAAAAGTTGACTTCAAATTAAGTATATATCAGAAAAATCCTGTGAAGCTTAGACGTTTAGCATCAACCGAAGAAAATGGGGGTCATGTGTATATACATTTTAAGTTTGCATAGGAAGAAAGTTGTTATCCAATGTACTGTGTAAAGCTTCCATTACATAGCAGTTACGTAATTTTAGGATATTCTTCACCTCACCACCAAAAATGATTTTAATCTATTTTAAATACGTATTACATAATGCATAGAGCCAGGGCCTACGCATTTAGCTTCTGATAAGCAAAAATATTCTATATATATTCTCTAACTGTGTATATATCTGACTGTTCCCTTCCCGTCTGTTCACAAGTGATGATTTTCTAAAAGTGAAAGAAAGTGAGTGTTTGGAGCAGTGTCTGCTTATAATTGAGTAAAAGCCTCATGAGTCAATATTAGAGAGGCGGCCGGGGCCTGAACTGAACCAAAGCAAAATCACAATATCATATATCGGGTCTCAAAATGGCCTACATTCAGAAATATAGAGTATATCAAGTAAACCTCAAGCGAAGCCCTCCCATTTTTAGAGGCTTGCGGAGTTTGAAACAGTGGTCTTGTATAAATCAATTCTGAGAAAGCAAGCAAGACAGAAGAACTATATAACAGAAACCTTCGGACAATAACCAGCACATAGAATCTGAGATTCAATTACTTCTTACAAAACAGCATTGTTCATCAAATGGCTATATCTACTTGGCATAACCAATTTTGAAAAAACCTGTCAAGAGTAAAGAGGAAATATATAAAACCAATGAGGAGGAAAGCAAATTCTAATCCAGAGATCCACAAAAGCTCAACCAGTTGGACAAGTGGCCAGTGACAACGAAGCAACTATGCCGAGGGGTTAATATTCAGGCACAGAGTTCTTCAGGTAATGGTGGCATGGCAATGCTCATCAACCAAAATCTTACTAACTCAACAAAGAGGTATATATGTCGTGGTTAGATAGACAAGTTGGTTAGATGGACATCTAACCACTCAAGTTGGTTAGATAGACATCTAACCGGTTAGATTGTAATGTCAGCGTAGTTTTGCAATCTAACCGGTTAGATGAACAAATTTCACTACTCTAACCAACTGTTTTTTGTTGAATGGCCATCTAACTAATGCAGTTCTGGTTAGATTGTAAATGCGAATGTTTAAGTGTCTTGGAAAGTATTTTAGGACCAAATGGGCTAGTTTTATTGTATAATTAAACAGGACTACTGTAATTGTCTGAATACTGTTTATTGTACTGTATATTTGATCAGCAAATGTTATCAAAATATGTTAACATGTTGTCAAAATATTTCCAATCTTCTATGTGATACAGAAATATATTTAACTTTAAAAACTTTGAAAATCTTAAGTACGTAAATCTCAAGCCTGAATATTAATTATCAAATTTGTCAATATAAATCTACTTATAAAATAGGAATTTCAAGTGTCTCAGAAAGTATTTTTTCAAGTAGACATTAAGATATTATTATCATATTATATTTTCAAAGTTTTAAAAGTTAAATATGTTTATGTATCACATAGAAGATTGGAAATATTTTGACAACATATAGCATATTTTGATAACATTGCGGATCAAATATACAGTACAATAAACAGTATCAGACAATTACAGTAGTCCTGTTTAATTATACAATAAAACTAGCCCATTTGGTCCTAAAAATACTTTCCGAGACACTTAAACATTCGCATTTACAATCTAACCAGAACTGCGACGGGATAGATGGCCATCTAACCAAAACAGTTGGTTAGATAGTGAAATTTGGCTATCTAACCGGTTAGATTGTAAAATTACGCTAACTTTACACTTTATCTAACCGGTTAGATATCTAACCAACCTGAGTGAGTCTGAGAGAAGAGTGAGAATGAGACCCAAAAAATTGCAACATCTTACCATTTTTACCCTAAATTTTCGAAATTTTCCGGCTTCGCCGGATTTTTAACACAATTTTCGTCATTTTAGCTTAAAAACACCTAAAATTAGTAATTTTTTAGCGATTTTTGGCAATTTTTAAACAAAAACGTAAAAATTAGCAAATTTCTTTCAAAAATATGTCCCCCATCATTTTGGTGAGCCGGGGGGGGGGCAACTTTCAACTTTTATACATTTTGTACGTAGCCTGAATGATATATTATGATAAGTGTTCTGTTGTGTTGTAGCTTACGGTGTAGCGCTGTGTTGTGCGGTATATATGCTTTGCAGTTTCCCGTTTATGTATATGTAAAATAATCAGTTTGTATACAGGTCATAGTCTAAAGTTATATGCACCGACTAATAACAATGTGCTCTAGATATTTGATCTAACGTAAAGCTCGTGGAACCTGACCCCCCGACTAAGTGTGTTCCGCTTTTCAAAATTAGCCCAAAGCATTCTTCAATTTCTTTATACTAAATGCTCTGATGTATAAAATTGAAGAATCGGGAGCAAACCCAAAGGAATTACAGGGTTCTAAAGGCTAATTTTGAAAAAAGGAACACACTGCAAGTCCCAATGAAAAGTTTTACACAAATATTCTGGGGAGCAATATTAAAGCACATTAATCAGTCGGTGCATATAACTTTAGACTATGACCTGTATACAAACTGATTATTTTACATATACATAAACGGGAAACTGCAAAGCATATATACCGCACAACACAGCGCTACACCGTAAGCTACAACACAACAAATAACTTATCATAATATATCTATCCAGCTACGTAAATGTATGGGGGCTGAAAGTTGCCCCCCATGGCTCACCAGAAATGAGGGGGGCATATTTTTGAAAAAAATTTGCTAATTGTTACGTTTTTGTTTAAAAATTGCCAAAAATCGCTAAAAATGACTGATTTTAGGTGTTTTTAAGCTAAAATGGCGAAAATTTTGTTAAAAATCCGGCGAAGCCGGAAATTTTTTCGAAAATTTAGGGTTAAAATGGTAAGATGTGGCAATTTTTTGGGTCTCATTCTCACTCTTCTCTCAGACTCACTCAGGTTGGTTAGATAGACATCTAACCGGTTAGATTGTAAAGTCAGCGTAGTTTTACAATCTAACCGGTTAGATAGACAAATTTCACTATCTAACCAACTGTTTTGGTTAGATGGCCATCTATCCAATGCAGTTCTGGTTAGATTGTAAATGCGAATGTTTAAGTGTCTCGGAAAGTATTTTTAGGACCAAATGGGCTAGTTTTATTGTATAATTAAACAGGACTACTGTAATTGTCTGATACTGTTTATTGTACTGTATATTTGATCCGCAAATGTTATCAAAATATGTTATATGTTGTCAAAATATTTCCAATCTTCTATGTGATACATAAACATATTTAACTTTTAAAACTTTGAAAATATAATATGTCTATCTTAATGTCTACTGGAAAAAATACTTTCTAAGACACTTGAAATTCCTATTGTATAAGTAGATTTATATTGACAAATTTGATAATTAAGATTCAGGCTTGAGATTTACGTACTTAAGATTTTCAAAGTTTTAAAAGTTAAATATGTTTATGTATCACATAGAAGATTGGAAATATTTTGACAACATATAACATATTTTGATAACATTTGCGGATCAAATATACAGTACAATAAACAGTATCATACAATTACAGTAGTCCTGTTTAATTATACAATAAAACTAGCCCATTTGGTCATAAAAATACTTTCCAAGACACTTAAACATTCGCATTTACAATCTAACCAGAACTGCATTGGTTAGATGGCCATCTAACCAAAACAGTTGGTTAGATAGTGAAATTTGTCTATCTAACCGGTTAGATTGTAAAACTACGCTGACTTTACAATCTAACCGGTTAGATGTCTATCTAACCAACTTGAGTGGTTAGATGTCCATCTAACCAACTTGTCTATCTAACCACGACATATATACCTCTTTGTTGAGTTAGTAAGATTTTGGTTGATGAGCATTGCCATGCCACCATTATATACTTGAAGAACTCTGTGCCTGAATATTAACCCCTCGGCATAGTTGTTTCGTTGTCGCTGGCCACTTGTCCAACTGGTCGAGCTTTTGTGGATCTCTGATTAAATTTGTTTTCCTCCTAATTGGTTTTATATATTTCCCCTTTACTCTTGACAGGTTTTTTCAAAATTGGTTATGCCAAGTAGATATAGCCATTTGATGAACAATGCTGTTTTAAAGAAGAAATTGAATCTGGGATTCTATGTGCTGTTTATTGTCGGAAGGTTTCTGTTATATAGTTCTTCTGTCTTGCTTGCTTTCTCAGAATTGATTTATACAAGACCACTGTTTCAAACTCCGCAAGCCTCTAAAATGGGAGGGCTTGCTTGAGGTTTCATCTTTGATATACTCTATATTTCTGAATGTAGGCCATTTTGAGACCCGATATATGATATTGTGATTTTACTTTTGTTCAGTTCAGGCCCCGACCGCCTCTCTAATAATGACACATGAGGCTTTTACTCAATTATAAGCAGACACTGTTCCAAACACTCGCTTTCGTTCACTTTTAGAAAATCATCACTTGTGGATAGACGGGAAGGGAACATTATATATACACACAGTTAGAGAATATATATAGAATATTTTTGCTTATCAGAAGCTGTGTGCGTAGGCTCTGGCTCTATGCATTATGTAATACGTATTTAAAATAGATTAAAATCATTTTTGGTGGTGAGGTGAAGAATATCCTAAAATTACGTAACCGCTATGTAATGGAAGCTTTACACAGTACAATGGATAACAACTTTCTTCCTATGCAAACTTAAAATGTATATACACATGACCCTCATTTTCTTCGGTTGATGCAAACGTCTAAGCTTCACAGGATTTTTCTGATATATACTTAATTTGAAGCAACTTTTACCTTGCTTTAAATTGCAGCCTGTTCGAATTCCTAGCCAGGGGAACTGTATCATACAGCTTTCTTTGAACATATTCTGAACTTTAAATGATTTTGTTGTATTTCATCTGTTTATCATATTGTATCATGTCTTGTTTGATAAGACCTATACATAGTCTGTGTATGCTGTTTTCTTCTTGCGGGTATTTTCTGTATATATTTATACATAGATACATTTTGTACGTAGCTGGATAGATATATTATGATAAGTGTTCTGTTGTGTTGTAGCTTACGGTGTAGCGCTGTGTTGTGCGGTATATATGCTTTGCAGTTTCCCGTTTATGTATATGTAAAATAATCAGTTTGTATACAGGTCATAGTCTAAAGTTATATGCACCGACTGATTAATGTGCTTTAATATTGCTCCCCAGAATATTTGTGTAAACTTTTCATTGGGACGCAGTGTGTTCCTTTTTCAAAATTAGCCTTTAGAACCCTGAACCTTTAATGTTCCGATTCTTCAATTTCTTTATACTAAATGCCCAAATTTAGAATATATATCTGCGTATATTGCTTTTTATGTGATCTCTTTTACAGCCCTTGCTATTTTTGGGGTTGCTTTAGTGGTAATTTTGCAATCCTTCAATTATAAATTTCTGAACTTTTTACATTTTATTACACTTTGTCAAGCTGGTTCATTATCCTTGCTAATTCGCTAAAGTACTAAACTATTGTTGATTTTGAAGTTCAAAGAATTTTGTGTAGTTCCTAAAAGTGCAGTGAAATTTCGTGTGTATAGAATTGATGCCATTATGGTATATATATATCCGTCTTACATTAGCTTGTCCTATTTCTATATATTTTGTTTTAGTACATACGTATGTATATATATTTGTTTGTTCTGTTTCAAGCACCGTCTGCTTCAGTACTATTGGCCTTCGCTATAACCAGGTTCTTCAACTTTTCATTCTCCTCTGACCTTTTGCTGCAATGTTTTGTGCTTGTATTCCTGTTAGATATGTAATGTTTCCTATAATACTTTTTAAGGGTTCTTGGTAACTCCTTTGTATAAATTGAGTTATTTTGCGTATCAATAGCTCATAATAATATGTTATATAATTTGTTTCCTTCCACTTTCGTAACACATTTGCTGCTGCCTGTCTGGCTATTAATTGATGTTTTAGTTGTGCGTTTGCAAGGACTGTTTCCAGCATGTATAGGTACATCTTTTACTGTAACAACAACAACACAACAACAACAACAACAACAAAAGCTTTGGTATTCACTCGTCATTTAGCCGATATTACTCTGAAGTATTTGAGGTGATCCTACATTCTGTTTTAAAGAGCATTGTCTTCTGAAGAATGCTGGGGAAAATTGGTCGCGACGCGATGGCGGCTGGGGAAAATTGGTCGCGACGCGATGGCGTTCACTTTTATTTCAGGGGTCAGCCGCGGCACCTGTTAGTTGAGATTTGGTTAAATCTGAATTTTATGACTATTGGATGAGATGACCTCAACGTTAGCTGAGTTAATATTGACTGTCAGATTTGACGCAACATGAGAAATTATTACTGCGTTTTCCTTTGGGGCACTGATCAATTATCGGTTTGTGCTGTGCATTGTTTATATAGTTAAATTTTGTTGAAAATTAACGTCTTGTGTTAGTATTTTAGCGTATCACGAATTTGTGCACTGTGACTGCATGTACATGTTACGTTTACTGCAAGTATATACATAGTGTGTGATGTATTGGCTGAGTGGATGTCAACATGCATGTATTAACGGAATTAGTATGGATTTATATATGTCCCCTTTTGTAGTCTTGCATATCTGTGTGTAGTGTATATGCATGCATTACACACGTCCGGCCACAGGCAGGCAATGTACTTATCCGATTTTTTAGAACAGCTGGCGCACTTCGTTGAGTTTTTTGTAAATTATGCATTTAAGATGACTGTAAAGTGGTGACACAGATATTTTTTTGAACCGTCCATGGAACAGGCGAAAAGTCAAAATTTTTTCGCATATATATGCGAGCGAATAGAAGTTTATTAATGTTAAGGCTTAAACTAAATGGTCTTGACCTCATTTGGAGGACTTGTGGGAGATGCTAATATTAATAATAATTATGTACGGAATTCTGTTGAGAGTTGTGATTTTCTTGTTCTTGTCACCCAATCTTTTGTGCTATATAGACCATGTATATAGATAAAAGCCGCTTTGGTAGTATAATTCCAGTAGTTGTATCTCGTTGTTTCTGTGAATAAACTTCTATAAGTGTATTAAAGCTTTGCTTAGTGTGGAGGTTTATTGCTTTCATAGCTTGTGGCGAGTTGCCATAACCTGTTAAGATCAGTGTAGGATATTCATTCCCATTTTTAAGTTTTGATAGTAGATTACAGAGCGTGAGTTTTTGTTTTCGCGTTGTACAAGTTAGCGTACAACTGGAGCGTCCCGTTTACAGCCGGTGATGATTCGGGCGGCCTGGTTCTGGATTTTCTCAACGGTGTTCTTATGGCTATTTGAGGCACTGGGCATCCGTGCGGCTACGCAATAGTCCAGTGTTGAGCGAATATAGCTCATATCGCTCTAAGGTTTTCTTTTGCGCAGCCCCACTGTGTGGCAAAGAGTTAGGAGATGGCCTGGATCCTCCGCCACGCCTTAGTCCGTAGTTGTGAGTTGGGTCCAAAGTTCAATAATTGTAAAATTTCACTCCCAAAAATATATACAGGAGTAGGGTTAGTAGGCAGATCCTGACCGTCTACAGTTAGACGGAGACGTTTGGCTGCTTCCTTGTTGTGAGTGCTGAATGCGGTATATATTCTGATTTTCCGAGGTTGGTAGTGAGCTTTCAAGTTTTGGACCAGCGAGCTATGGGCTATGGCATCCAAGGCAGTCTGGACCTTAGCCTCTGTAACTGCTAGCTAGGTCGCTGTGCTGAGACCACACTGCAAGATCGTCCGCAAACAGGCTGATCTCCACGCCAGCTGGAATTTTTTGGACAATATCATACATCACAAATTTCTCCATTTTCTGACATCGTTGCCAATTTTGACTCCGGCGATGCTGTCGCTGAGAAAATTCTTCATCCATCTGATTAAGCAGACGGGGAGTCCTATCTTCAACGTCGTGCCGCGATGGCCGAGTGGTAAGGTGTTCGACTAAAGATCTTACGGTCCTAGGTTCGAACCCCCGCTACCACAAGGCTTTCGCAAATCTCCTTGAGCAAGGGACTAAGCTCATATCGGTTCGCAATGGGCTTCAGCCAACCCAGCTGTCCATGGTTAAGTGGTCGGTAAATGGGTACCACTGTGGTGGGAAGGTAACAGGAGTCTGTGTTCTGGTCTAATGCCTGATGAAGGGCTGGCCCCCTTCCACAGATGTAGTCAACATTAGAGTTGTCGCTCCTGGTTTCGGGCTGTGAATCCGGAGATAAGCACCTTCACCCTATAACCTTCTGTAGGTTGGAGCTCTCTCCAGGGGTCACTTTACCTTTTATCTTCAACATTTTCCCCAGATGCCCTGTTCTCCAAACAGTGTCAACGGCACGCTGGAAGTCGATAAGGGCTGACAGATCGTTTGGCCGGCTTTTTGTTTCTGAATCCATCCACGATAGATTGGGTGAGCCTCAGTACCTGGTCCTCCGTTGACCTCAGTGACCGGAATCCAGCCTGATCTCTTGCCAGGACATTCCTCTGTTCCAACCAGTATGGTAGATGATCTTTGATTAGCTTTTCCAGAAGCTTGGCTTACAGCTTGTTAAACTGATTGGGCGATACGATCCTAGCTGGTCCTTTGGCTTGCCTTTCTTGGATATAGCAAGAGTTTATAATAGGAAGAGTGGGACACTCAGCCCTTCCTAATGTTTTAAGCTTGCAATATGCTCGAAACATTAAGGCCAAAATCTCGGGGGGGCTTCTTAGCGTGTAAACATAGCACGCTGACATTTTTCAAAAACGGGCGTTTTCGGTAAATTAAATACTATAACTTGAGCTAGGAAAGTCGTACAGCGATAATTTTTATATCATTATGTTGCGTAGAATGTGATCGTTTTAATGATATAAAAATTATATAGTTTGATTTTGGCTATCTCTTACAAATAAGGCAACAACGTAACACATTTTGAAGAAATGATGAAATTCCTAAAATTTCCGTGGAAAGGATGTCTTATTGCCGGATTTGTAAGAGATAGCCAGAACCGAACTACATAATTTTTATATCGTTAAAAAGATCACATTCTACGCAAAATAATGATATAAAAATTATCGCTGTACGACTTTCCTAGCTCAAGTTATAGTATTTAATTTACCGAAAACGCCCGTTTTTGAAAAATGCCAGCGTGCTATGTTTACACTAAGAAGATTTCGGGATTTTTGGCGAGCATATTGCAAGCTTAAAACATTAGGAAGAGCTGAGTGTCCTACTCTTCCTATTATAAACTCTTGGATATAGGAATCATCTTAGCCGGAGGCCAGGCAGTAGGAACATTAGCAGTGTTCCAGGATAGGTTAAACAGGCGACCCAGGATCAGGTTGGCCAGTGGTGACAGTTGGAGAAGTTCATTGTCCACATCCATCAGGTCCGGGAGATTTGCGTAGTTTCAGGTGCTGCTTGGCCAACTCCAGTTCAGTTTTTGTAAAGTTCATACAGAGGATTCCAGATTCGTCGCAGTTGCAGGGCCTCTTTAGTCTGTAATTGATTTTCTCTTTTTGGCTACGGTCTTTCCTGTCGGTCTTGAGTTTACTGAAAGGGGCATCTTGTGTTGCAAAACCTGCCTTTTCCCTGTCTGATACAAGTTGTTGAGCTGTGGGGCAGGCCCTGAAGTGGTTGGCGGCTTTCTTCCGTTGATAGCGTGGATAACCTCATAACCTAAGCTGGATTTGTTCTGGCACTTAGTCATGAGGCATATTTCATCCACTGTTCACACTTCGATTCGCGGATCTTGGATTGCAGTTGTCTGGCTGCCTTGCCTGCAGCCAGGCCTGCCTGGGATCTTCAGTTCTGACGGTCTGTTTTGGTGTGAAAAACTGTTTTCTCTTCGTTCTGACTTCTCGGAGGAGCTGGTTGAATTGATCTGTCCACCAGGGTTTCGGTCGCTTTCTTCTGTTGACAGGAATTGACAAAATTGCATCTTGCATATTTCAAAATATTTTATCAAAGTTGCTGAACTATAATTTCAGCTTTGCAAAACACTCACATTTGGCTGTTCTCAAAGTTAAATAATCAATTAAAAATTTTTGAAATCCTAAATTAAAATTCCGCTTTCTACGATCATCTTTCAACGTCATCTTTATAATACAGATTGGGCGTTGTCGTGCTCCGTTTTGTCATTGATGTTAGCAGTTTGGTCCAATACTATTGTGTGCTCATAAAAAGGAACCTGCGGCATGTTGTCGGTTGTGAGGTTGGTAAACTGTTTTAATTCTTCCTCATTGTTGTTGGCAGTATTTTGTAGTACAGCCGGCTTATACACATCTTTGTCTGTCCAAAGATTAAAATCTGCAATGACATATTTCCCGAGAACATATCGAAATTTATTGGCGACGATATGAAAAGTTACTGTCTTCTTAAGTCCTTTGTAGTCTGCGGGGATGTGAATGATCCCAATGATAGCGACTGGTGTTCTGGTGAAACTGAAGATTTCTTCATTTGGTTTATGAATTTTGTGGCTCTGTAGGTATTTGATATATGCCCAATGAGGCAAGGTAGATATGTCTGACTGGGAGTCCACATCTGCTGTCCATTGCAGAGGCCCTGCGTCAGTCTGCAAGGTTATGGTAGTACTAAATCTTGGTATTGGTCTTTCGAAGTCGGTAGCAAATATGGTTTTCTCAGTAGTTGATGCGTCCGATTTAGTTTAGGTTA
>JASAND010002163.1:0-16365 GCA_030248195.1 Trissonchulus latispiculum | reverse complement strand
ACACCACAGATACAAACAGTCCTCACAACTAAAAACAAACTGATTTTCAAAAATCAAAAATAAATTAAAAAAGTAATAAAATTAATAAAAGTATTTTTGACACCGATTCACCCCCCCCCCCCCTTCCCAAAACCCGGGGAAGGAACGAACCTCTTGATAGGCCGCTTCCTTTTCTCTCAGCTTCCGTTCCAGACGACGCCTCTCGCTCTTCCTCTTCTTCTTCGTCAGATCTGGAAGAAACAAAAAGCCAAACACAATAATATGCAAAATTAGTTTGTCGTGTCTTGTCCAGAGGTCCGGCAAAATACTGAGACACAAATTATTAGCTATAACAAACAGGACAGTCGCCAGGAATTAGATTCGCTTGGGAGACGCTAGGTTTCCTTAATATACATGTATGCAGCTGAAAATCCGTAAAAGCTTAATAGTGACACAACCCAACTTTTCCAGGGCTAACCTTCAGTACGCTGCCCTTCATTGCAAAAATTCCTACAATTAACTGACTATTATTTAATTAGTTAAATATGCATCAACAAACTGCCAAGAGTACATAATACATAAGAGTATGACAAGCCAAGGGAGTGAAGCAGACACCATACAAAACCAGAACCAACAACAGCAAAAGTATAGCACACAAAAACCACCTACACAGAAGGACTGCGTCTGGCCGATCGAGAACGCCGAGAGGTGGAATGGGCTGGCGGTAGGGGGGAGAGAGGGCGAGATCGGGACCTGGATCGGAGAGGGGGGCTGCGATGTCGAGGAGACCGGGAGCGGCCAGAGCGATCACGATCACGATAGCCGCGATCACGATGCTGGGAAGGAAGGGAACTGCGATGACTCCCACGATGGTGACTGGGGGGGAGTTGATACGGGGGAAGCCCCCAGGAGCTGGGGAGGAAGCCTCCCCACCCACAGGAACAGCAGAGGGGATCGCTGACGACACCAGTCACGGCTTCGAGAATCATGACGATTCACACTAAAAGGCCAGAGGAGAACAGCTGATATTAGATTAATCTGAGAAATAATGAAATTAATATCTCAAAATTCAATTATCAGAGATTCTAACCCAAGAGGTATATATATAACCACTTATAACCCTTCAGCATGGCGAGATGATACACAAACACAAATTTAAATTAAGATTTCTGACTTCAAATTCACCAAGCAAGAACGACAAGCCAACAATCTCAATCTACCCCCAATGCCGAAATCAGAAGAAATTTAGAAATCGAAACCTGAAATCTTCAGAAATTTCATAAAAAAAGTCCAGGAAAAAAGTGTTAAATCCCTGATGCAGCTTACTTAGCCGAAGTGATGATCAAATCCTTATCCTCAGGGAGGCTCAGGTGAGGACCCATCGCGCCAATTCCCACCGGGTGAAGCAGCGGCACCGAGAGGTGCCCCCCGTTTTCGACTGGGGGACCGAGACCGCCCCGGGGCTCCCCGGACCCAGAGTCCCCCCGCTCCCCCTCCTCTTCTTCTTCTTCATCGTCCGAACACCGGCTGTGCGAGTGGGGACGCTTGATCAGTCTTTGTCATTCTGAAAAAGCCAAGAAAAAAGTAACAGTAAAATAAAATAAAAACAATAAAAACGATAAAAAAATATATACACATAGTACTGTTTTAATGATGGAGGGAAATTTGGTTATACCTATTGTGTAGGATAGAAACAAGACGAGTAACGTACATTTGGCGATCAAAATTATTACAATTTTAATTTAATTCTTAGAAGTATATATAACTTAAAGATCCGAATGCTGAAAAGCCGTCCAAGAAAGTCAAAGTCAATTCAGAAAATGCACATAATTCGTCTTATATATATATATATTTGCATAAGTACCAACCAATACAGACGTAAAAGAAGTAGACGGCAGTCCTCAATGCCTTTATGTAGTCATAACACAAATCCGGAGATTAAATTGATTTTTTCAGAGATGGACCAATATTCCCCATCCCCCTGCGAGAACCGTCACTTCTTGTGATTGGACACTTTCAAAATTGAAATTCCAAATTCATTCTGCTGACAAAGGATGGAGGGCCTTTGGGCAAGAATGGGGTAAAGTGTATAAAGCTTTCAACTCTCCTAACCAAGCGGCCACCAATCAAATACTAAATAAAATTCTTAATCTTAAACCTTTTTATTCAGAAAAATAGGTAAAAAAGCATCTTTGGGTTTGAAAATTTGGGATTCTGAATGGTTTTCAGGGCACAATTTTGTAACAAAAAGGGTATATACTCGCTTTGGGGGACGCCTATTTTTTGCAGCAAAACGAGTTCGGAGAGGGATGTCAGGTCGGTCGGATAAATTTCGAAAATCATATTGGCCATAAATCAAAAGATACCCTCACAGTTTTAACTTTTCTGGCTTATTTTACTGAAGGTCCCCCATTACCTCTTCCGTTTCAATCCGCACCACAACCCGAAAATTTGCCACATTTTAATACCATTTCTGAATTCTAAATTTCCTTTTTTCCGGCTGACTCTAATTTATACTTTTTTAGCTTACATGACAAATAAATTAAGCCATTTTTGGTGATTCATTGACAATTAATACAAATAATAACGTAAAAATTTCCAAACCATTTCCAAAAATGTGCCCCTCATGCCGGTAGCACTCCTCCTATATGGATCCTCTCCACCCCATTTAAAAATGCCCAAAAATAAGCCCGCTTTTGCATGTTGTCCCAGAGTTAAACATACATATTGTGTTCTAGACATTATAAAATAAAATCTTGAAAGACATGCACACAATTGAATTATTTTAAGTTAAAGTAAATTAAATCATAAAAATCCTATTGAAATCATTGCTAGACAGCACGCACTTGAAGGCTATAAGATTTCACTTGCACAAAACTTGTTTTGTCAGAAGTTACGCTTTTGTTGTCACCGATTTTAAGCAGTCTATATTATACACACTTTATAAAAATTGATAATATCAAAAAAAGGTCAGACTTAAATTTCCTCCTTAATTATTAACCCTAAAGTTTAAAAATTTATGCTACAACAAAACAGTCAAAGATAAAAACGGAAATTTATATTAGATATTTGTACTAAGAAGTTACTTCAAAGTGCATAATAAGAAATGGCTTTTTACCTGAAATGAAATAGTGTACATTGGGCAAAACATTTGTTACATTTACGACAGATTGGAAGAACAATACGATTTTGCTTTTAAAGACATGTTGTAAAAACGGTGCCAACATCTTTAGCTACGTTCATGTGGTCAAATAGTGTGTACGTTCAATCTTAGGAGGATCCTTTTCACAAACAAGATGAGCACGCGAACAAGGAAGATTACATCGTCATTTAACTAACTTACAGCTTTTTTGAAAACTAAAGCCTGGCTGACACTATCAAACTTTTCTCTGATCTTGTCGGATCAACCGACTGTCACTCAGAGCAAACATTTTGCATCCAACTTGTAGTATACGCATGGCTACCAAACTAGCACGGAGTTTGCGTCTGACAATGCCACAGTGTCCAATCAAATTCAGCTTCTGTTGCTTCGTGCCAGCTCTTTTCAAAATCAACCTATGACTGGTCGGTTTCGTTTGTCTGATATCAGACGGAATTTCCGTATTCGTCCAACAAAAATTTAATTGTTAGAGCTGAGTCAGTTAGTCGTTTAAACGCGTGAATTTCTTCTGACCTTTGTTTTTGAGGAAAAAGTTTCATCGGACAAAGTCAGACGAAAGTTTGATGGTGTAAAACCCCCACCCCTTCCTTTAAGAACGCTTTGCCTTGCAACATTTTGCGAAAACTCATTTTGCTAACTTTCGCAAAACAGCGCTAAATATACGTAACGACAAATACTTTCGAAGGCAGCAGCGGCATTACCGGAACGGGGACCCTCCCTCCAAAATCCAAAACATTTTTTCTAGAAGCCATAATACTGCGTATATTATTTTGAAAAAAATAAACTCTCAGTGTTGGGAAAAGTTTTCCAAGATTAGCAATAGACTATTAGCCAGGCGCGTCAGGACCAGTTTCTAGTGCGATTTGATGTCGGCTGCACAAAAGAAGAAATGAAGGAAAAAAATTTGGCAGAACCTCCCAACCCAAACATAATATACAACATGCAAATACATAAGAGAGAAAAATACAATAGAGCCTTCTACGTGTAATGCATACATAGGTACAATTATCACGCCGCCACACGCAAATAGGAAATAAAACTGAACACTAACCTTTCATTTACAGAAATCAAGGCAGAAACACTTTAGGAGTCCGTTCAAAAGCAGGAGTGAGAAAACAATGTCGAGGTAAAGTTGTAAAATAATTACATCGACAAAAGTATGTAGAGCTAACTCAACAGTTAATATCCGCTGAATACAGCTGGGGCTTCTAGGCGAAAAAAGTGAGGAAAAGTGGGGGAAGCCAAAACTGGTGAAAAATCACTGAAAATACAGTAACATTTAGAACTAAACTAGTTTTAGTAACGAAACGAAACTAAACGAAACTAACATAAGCACGAAACAAAACGTAGGAACTGTAGTTTTAGTAACAAAAAATGTTGTAGACAAAAAAAATTACGACGAAGCAATAAAGTTTTGAAAATTTTAACAGGGTGAGGGCATAAATGGAATGGGAGGTGCCCTACCACCTGGCATTTTTTAGTAGGGAGCCTGCTCCACTTTTCGGTTCGCCCTCCACTTTCGCCCCCCCCCCCCCCCCCAATTTACGGCAAGCCCCTTCCCACTTTTTCGGGGGTCGCCCAAAAGCGTCGAAAAATTAAGTTTTTGAGGTCAAATTTTCAAAACATTTCTCAATTTTTAGCTAATTTATAGACTTATATACGTATATTTTATAGACTTCAAAACAGCGATGTTTTGCGTTTTTTTTATCTTAAAAATGCAGATTTTTCGCTAAAAATTTAGGTAATTATACCTTGGGCTCGCCCCCAATTTCAAACCCCTAAAAAATGCCAAACCCCCCAAAGAAAATTCAGAGTACTGAAAAACAATGCTTTTTACGGAATCCAATTTATGAATGGCACGAAGAAAAAAATTAGAAGCTAAAAACGTTGTCCAAGGAGGGGCAAATTAACACAGTCATCCGCAACCAAACCTGAACTTACCTCAAAGCTTAGCATTATCTCATAAAAACGAAATCATTTCAACTCAAGGCCAAGAACGTCAATCATACGAAACTGCTTACTTGAAGAACGGCTTATCCAACCCGGTTAGACGACAATCTATATTACCCAGTCTAAGCTAATGAAACATAGGTACTGGTGTAAACATACCTGGTACAAAAGCGGGAGTAGAAAATCTTTACTAATCCATTGAGTATTGATCCATTGAGTATTGATCCATTGTTATTTGTCTAAGAGTAGATGATTGGCCTTTACTTGCCCCCACGGCTGTTAAATTTTGGGTCGCACTGTTATTGCACAGGCTGCGTAGTGCGTACGTAAGTATCCTACATATAGCTGTACACAGGTAGTCGTACGGCTGTAGCAAATGATTTGGGTAACAGGAGTACGTAACTGGCTTATCAATACTTACCCCAGCAGACAGCATTACAAACTCTCGCTAATTTGAATACGAAGAAGAAGGAAACCCAAGTGACTTCATCGGGTGTAATCTGTTTCAAAGAGGTTACATCACAAAATAACATACGTAGTAGTACACACCGGTGTATACAATAGACGCACACACAATACATACACAGCTGTAGTTTGTGCCCCAACCCCCCCCCCAAACAAAAATTTAAACGAGATATAAAAGGGTCTTTCCCGACCCCCCCCCCCCAATTTTAAGACAAAACAAATTATTTTCTTTATTCCACACCCCTTCCAGAAACCCCCGTCACGATTGAATGACTGATTTAATAAAGAAACGGAAAAAACACAGACATTAATATTGTGAACTGGAAATATTAAACAGTTCCTATTAGTGATTATTAATTTAATTATTAATTAAAGTATTAAGGTTTCAGGAAATTGTGCTGTGGTTCTCACCTTATAGGTTTCCCGGAAATAGTTGATCTCCCGTTCAATGTACTCACGCCGGTCCTCGTCCACGGCACCTTCTTCGCCTTTCTGAAGCAAAAAAAACAGGGGAAAACTGAGCAAAAAATGGTAACCATTTGAATAAAATCCACATTAAATATCCCCCCCCCTCTTCGCAAACAGTTTATTTAGTAAAAAGCTAGCTCAAGGAAAGCAGAAAAGTCAATGAAATTATACTAGGTGGGGGGGAAATGCCCACGACGGGTAATCAACTTGTGGTAGAATAGGGAAAGACTTGACTGTCATAAATACTCGGTGCATGATTTTCAATTGAGATTCTGCTGAAGCGGAAAAATGCAGTTTCTCAGCGACTAAAATGACAGAAACCAGCTTCGTGCGCCGAATAGGGAATGCCGTCCTTCCGCTCTACACACTAAAAGTGCTCCTTCGTCGCATGTAAAATACATATGAGTCTTCGTAGGCAGGTTGTACATAAGCAAAAACTAGCCTGTGAAATACATATGAGTTCCGTAGGGAGGTTGTAAATTAAGGAAAACAAGTTGCAACCGCTTAACATATGAGCCTGTCCTACAACGAGGCTCATATTGGCGTATGTCATAATACGAATAATTTGCAGATTTACTTTTATATAAATACATACTGCATAAAGCTTTTCATTACAAATTATCCTTCATATATATAATGTTGATCAGTCATTATAGTGCGCATATGCTCAATACGGTACGCCATGAGGCGCTCTGACTCACAGCCAAGTGGGAACGCATTCTGCGTATGTATAATGTGAAAGTGTTTCGAGAATGCATTAGAGGTGTGCCATAGTGTTTCAGGAAACAGGTTGCATGCACAGATCAGCTTGAGCAGTCGTAGTTCACTTCAGTCCTGGGCCATGACGTCTATTCATTTTTCCGTAATGTGGATAAAGCTGAGGTTCTTTAATGAGGCTTTCATGTGGAATGCACTGTGACGCCAATATGAGCCTCGTTGTAGGACAGGCTCATATGTTAAGCGGTTGCAACTTGTTTTCCTTAATTTACAACCTCCCTACGGAACTCATATGTATTTCACAGGCTAGTTTTTGCTTATGTACAACCTGCCTACGAAGACTCATATGTATTTTACATGCGACGAAGGAGCACTTTTTGTTCTTGTTTTCTATTATTTTATATATGTATGCTCATGAAGGTATGTATAGATATCTTTCAACGGTAGCAAGCAAACCAACCACAGCACTCCACAACCACTTTGAGCATGCAGTTCTATGACAAATGTTGCTCAGCTCGCTCAGGGCTTTCATTTGGTACCAAATTTGACCAGTTTTGAAAAATTTCATTTTTGACCGAAAATCGCCAAGTCCCCCCCACCCCAGCACAGCACTCTACAGCCACTTTGAGCATGCAGTTCTATGACAAAAGTTGCTCAGCTCGCTCAGGGCTTTCATTTGGTACCAAATTTGACCACTTTTGAAAAATTTCATTTTTGACCGAAAATCGCCTAAGTCCCCAATCCACCCCACCACAGCACTCTACAGCCAGTTTGAGCATGCGGTTCTATGACAAAAGTTGCTCAGCTCGCTTAGGGCTTTCATTTGGCACCAAATTATACCACTTTTGAAAAATTTCATTTTTGACCGAAAATCGCCTAAGTCCCCAATCCACCCCACCACAGCACTCTACAGCCACTTTGAGCATGCAGTTCAATGACAGAAGTTGCTCAGTTCGCTTAGGGCTTTCATTTGGTACCAAATTTGACCACTTTTGAAAATTTCATTTTTGACCGAAAATCGCCTAAGTCCCCACCCCACCCCACCACAGCACTTTACAGCCACTTTCAGCATGCAGTTCTATGACAAAAGTTGCTCAGCTCGCTCAGGGCTTTCATTTGGTACCAAATTATACCACTTTTGAAAAATTTCATTTTTGACCGAAAATCGCCTAAGTCCCCAATCCACCCCACCACAGCACTCTACAGCCACTTTGAGCATGCAGTTCAATGACAAAAGTTGCTCAGCTCGCTTAGGGCTTTCATTTGGTACCAAATTTGACCACTTTTGAAAAATTTCATTTTTGACCGAAAATCGCCTAAGTCCCCACCCCACCCCACTACAGCACTCTACAGCCAATTTGAGCATGCAGTTCTATAACAAAAGTTGCTCAGCTCGCTTAGGGCTTTCATTTGGTACCAAATTTGACCACTTTTGAAAAATTTCATTTTTGACCGAAAATCGCCTAAGTCCCCACCCCACCCCAGCACAGCACTCTACAGCCACTTTGAGCATGTAGTTCTATGACAAAAGTTGCTCAGCTCGCTTAGGGCTTTCATTTGGTACCAAATTTGACCACTTTTGAAAAATTTCATTTTTGACCGAAAATCGCCTAAGTCCCCACCCCACCCCACTACAGCACTCTACAGCCAATTTGAGCATGCAGTTCTATAACAAAAGTTGCTCAGCTCGCTTAGGGCTTTCATTTGGTACCAAATTTGACCACTTTTGAAAAATTTCATTTTTGACCGAAAATCGCCTAAGTCCCCACCCCACCCCAGCACAGCACTCTACAGCCACTTTGAGCATGTAGTTCTATGACAAAAGTTGCTCAGCTCGCTTAGGGCTTTCATTTGGTACCAAATTTGACCACTTTTGAAAAATTTCATTTTTGACCGAAAATCGCCTAAGTCCCCACCCCACCCCACTACAGCACTCTACAGCCAATTTGAGCATGCAGTTCTATAACAAATGTTGCTCAGCTCGCTTAGCGCTTCCATTTGATACCAAATTTGACCACTTTTGAAAATTTTCATTTTTGACCCCATGACCTCCCACCGACCTGACCCTCCAGATGGCAAAGTGGAACCAGCACAGCAAGATGGGTGGGTCAGACGGCAAAACGGATGCCAGGAATGAGCTGGGCGCACCAGAAAACCCCTATAGACAATGTTTTGTCGGGCTATGTACAGTCCTATATGGTGTTCCCGGAAGTCGGTACCGACCGGACCCTCCAGACGGCAAAGTGGAACCAGCACAGCTAGATGGGTGGGTCAGACGGCAAAACGGACACCGGGAATGAGCTGGGCGCACCAGAAAACCCCTACAGACAAAGTTTGGAGAGGCAAAGTAAAGCCTACTATGGACCTCCGGGAAGCGGTTACCGACATGACCCCTCAGACGGTCAAGTGGAACCAGCCCAGCAACTTGGGTTACTCGGGCAGCAAAACTGATAGCGGGAATCGATTCTCCGTCCCAAAAAACCTTTGTATGCAAAATTTGAGCCACCCATGTAGCAAAATAAGCGAAAAAATTAAGTTCAAAGTTCGACCCAAAATTCACCAACTTTGGCCGGCCAGTACCGAAAAATTACGCACGAAGACGGAAAATCATATAGCATTTGAACGACCCCGATATGTGTACTGTTTAACCATATAGTCAGTATTGCCCCATATATAGCCCAATCTGACTTATTAAGGCGCCTTTGAAGCATACTTTTTGGCCATTTTAGCGTTTTGGCCGACTTTGGCCCCCAGCCAAAAATTTTTTCCGGCCCTGGGAGGCATAAAAACTAGCTTATTTTCTTATTTTTGATTTGTACTACAAGAATATATATGGGTTTCATAGGCAAAAGTTTTTCTATCTGTAGTTATTCAAGCTACAAAACCCCCTTATGAGACATCAAAAGCGAGAAACCGGAAAAAAAAAAAAACATCACTCTCGTAAGCGATTTTTGGCATAACTTTTTAACGGAAAGTGGTACGGGGATGAAACTTCGCACACATACTAAACTCGACACGTACAATTTTTTGCGCACATAATCTGCGCAGGATCTGCGCAGGAATCTGCGCAGCTTCTGCGCAGCCTTGTTTTACACGGTCATTCGACCATTTTCACTCATATTATAGGGGTCGCTACCGCGACCCCTATGGCACAATATTCTTGTAATTCTTATTTCTACAAGTAGGAAAAATGCTCCTTGCAGTCGCATGAAAAAGTTAATATGAGCCAACATCTAAATAAGTAGAGGACAAGATGTAAACGGCTAATATGAGCCGCTACGTTTCTCTTGGGCTCATATTGACGCTCATTTAGCTTTTTTTTTAATCCCGAGCAAATCACGCCGTGTTAGTATATATGATTCTTTATTACAAAGACGTGATTTAGCCCCGCGGCCGCCCAACCCCGATGCCGCGTCCACATACAACAGGTATTACATGTCACACCGATGCTGATGCGTACAAGCGGCTACGCCGTGACAGGATTAGTAGGCATTCAATACATATGAATTCAATACATTCAATACATAGCTTTTGCTTACTTTTAATCCAACACTGAAATGGCTTGGATGAATAACGACGCATAAACATTAATTTTGTAAAGCTGTACGTAAACGTTTTCTTCTCCACCGCTACATCCAAGTACACATTTAAGGCCACCATATAAGTCAACAAAACGAAACCGAAGTCCAATCTAATGAAGAAACGAAAATGTGGAACTTACACATGTTGTGAAATCTTGAGAAAAATCACATTTGAAGTTATCATCGCAATCATCACATTAATTCAATATATTTCCAAGCCAATCAAATCATTATAAACACTGATGCTTATATGCCTACCGTAAACTGTATATATATATATATGTTTGCCATTTTAGTCGCGTCAATATGAGCCCAAGAGAAACGTAGCGGCTCATATTAGCCGTTTACATCTTGTCCTCTACTTATTTAGATGTTGGCTCATATTAAACATTTTAAATCTTGTCCTTGACACATTTAAATGTTGACCATCATAGCTCATATTAACTTTTTCATGCGACTGCAAGGAGCATTTTTCCTACTTGTCCTCCGTCTAGTTTTTGGGAACGCTGCCATAACTGTGGCAGCAGCAATCACAACTTCCACCAGTGAATTCCCCATGCCCAATAAGCTTTGCATGCAAAATTTCAGCCTTCCAACTATCTCCAGTAGCTTGAACCAGGAACCGGTTGAACCAGATCTGGCCAGCCATGGGTTAGATCAGCGAAGTAACACCACCAGTGAATTCCCCATGCCCAATAACCTTTGTATGCAAGATTTCAGCCTTCTAGCTATCTCCAGTTGCTTGAACCAGGACCTGGTTCAACTTTGAACAAGTTGAACCAGATCTGGCCAGCCATGGGTTGGATCAGCAAAGTTACACCACCACTGAATTCCCCATGCCCAATAACCTTTGTATGCAAAATTTCAGCCTTCCAACTATCTCCAGTAGCTTGAACCAGGAACTGGTTCAATTTTGACCCAGTTGCACCAGATCTGGCCAGCCATGGGTCGGATCACCAAAGTAACACCACCAGTGAATTCCCCATGCCCAATAACCTTTGTATGCAAAATTTCAGCCTTCCAACTATCTCCAGTAGCTTGAACCAGGAACTTGAACCAGATCTGGCCAGCCATGGGTCGGATCACCAAAGTAACACCACCAGTGAATTTCCCATGCCCAATAACCTTTGTATGCAAAATTTCAGCCTTCCAACTATCTCCAGTAGCTTGAACCAGGAACTGGTTCAATTTTGAACCAGTTGAACCAGATCTGGCCAGGCATGGGTCGGATCACCAAAGTAACACCACCAGTGAATTCCCCATGCCCAAAAAACCTTTGTATGCAAAATTTCAGCCTTCTAGCTATCTCCAGTAGCTTGAACCAGGAACTGGTTCAACTTTGAACCAGTTGAACCAGATGAACCAGGTGAGATACGGTGTCGGCACTATGCTCATCGTGTTCAGAGACCCCGATTTACTATATATGGGTACCACCCCAAGGCCGAAAAACGCTGTTTTTGGCAGTTTTTAGACTATTTTAAAATTTTCGGACCAGTGGTCACTACGGCCTATGGTGTCCACTGACCACTGTTCAAACCCCTTAAAACTGCGTTTTTCAGCGTTTTGGTTGGGAGCATATATAGTAAAACGACTACGCTCGTTTCAATGCGCATATTTTCAGAACCGGCGGAAGTGACCACTGGTCACTACAGGCTAGGTGGCCTATTGACCAGTGGTCAGATCCCCTAAGACAGCGTTTTTCGGCGTTTTGGTTGGGGCCATATATAGTAAATCGACTACGCTCGTTTCAATGAGCATATTTTCAGAACCGGCGGATGTGACCACTGGTCACTACAGGCTAGGTGGCCTATTGACCAGTGGTCAGATCCCCTAAGACAGCGTTTTTCAGCGTTTTGGTTGGGAGCATATATAGTAAAACGACTACGCTCGTTTCAATGAGCATATTTTCAGAACCGGCGGATGTGACCACTGGTCACTACAGGCTAGGTGGCCTATTGACCAGTGGTCAGATCCCCTAAGACAGCGTTTTTCGGCGTTTTGGTTGGGGCCATATATAGTAAATCGACTACGCTCGTTTCAATGAGCATATTTTCAGAACCGGCGGAAGTGACCACTGGTCACTACAGGCTAGGTGGCCTATTGACCAGTGGTCAGATCCCCTAAGACAGCGTTTTTCAGCGTTTTGGTTGGGGCCATATATAGTAAAACGACTACGCTCGTTTCAATGAGCATATTTTCAGAACCGGCGGAAGTGACCACTGGTCACTACAGGCTAGGTGGCCTATTGACCAGTGGTCAGATCCCCTAAGACAGCGTTTTTCAGCGTTTTGGTTGGGAGCATATATAGTAAAACGACTACGCTCGTTTCAATGAGCATATTTTCAGAACCGGCGGATGTGACCACTGGTCACTACAGGCTAGGTGGCCTATTGACCAGTGGTCAGATCCCCTAAGACAGCGTTTTTCGGCGTTTTGGTTGGGGCCATATATAGTAAATCGACTACGCTCGTTTCAATGAGCATATTTTCAGAACCGGCGGAAGTGATCAGTGGTCAGTACGGGCTATGTGACCCACTGACCACCGGTCAAATCCCCTAAAACAGCGTTTTTCGTCATTTTGATTGGGGGCATATATACGTATATAGTAAATCGACTACGATCGTTTCAATGGGCATATTACCGAAACCGATGGAAGGGAAGTGACCGGTGGTGTGTCTGGTGGGGGGGGGGTACAAATGAAAGTATTCAAAAGTGGTCAAGTTTGGTATCACTTTTCACTTTTCTGCCCTACCTGTGGCACTGTTCAAGCTCCTTATATCAATTAACTCAGTGTTAGAAAGGGACCCTTTAAAATGACAGAAGGACAAGTAATAAAAATGCTCCTCTGGAGCATGAAAAAGTAATATGGGTGATGGTGAGGTTGCAAAATCAAGAGAGGACTAGTCTTTAAAATGCTTAATATGGGGGCTAGGTTCAAAAACAGAAGAGGACTAGGTTGTGAGCGAATTAATATGGGCACAGCTTCGCCGAACAACCCATATTCGCGGACTTTCACGCTTCGCTTTATTGATTGTCGCATACAGAGCGAACAATGTAAACTGTCAAGTCTAGTAAAAAATTAATTTAAACGTTCAAAAAATCGTTGAAGATGTTGTTTACGTAGTCGGTTAGACTAGCTAGGTTATACGTACACGTAAATTAACTTATTTCGTTGTGTTGGACTACGGCAAGCAACGAGAAAAGACCTAAGGATATGATACCGAGGTTATTGGTTCAATCCGTGAGGAAACAGAAAGTCGTCGGAATGATTCGTTCAGTTATTCTTGATATTTATATAAATTTCCGTAGAAATGGAAAATTCACAGTAACTATCAAGGGATTCTTAATAGAAAAATTTGTCTTCGTCATAGCTCGAATATCAGAGCTGTAAATTATTTGTGCACTATAAAGTATATAAATCGAAACATTGTTACGTACGTATGCATATATAATTTCGCAATCCGCGAATATGGGTTGTTCGGCGAAGCTGTGCCCGTATTAATTCGCTCACAACCTAGTCCTCTTCTGTTTTTGAACCTAGCCCCCATATTAAGCATTTTAAAGACTAGTCCTCTCTTGATTTTGCAACCTCACCATCACCCATATTACTTTTTCATGCTCCAGAGGAGCATTTTTATTACTTGTATAGGCACCACCAAAAGACCAAAAATAGCCGTTTTTAGGCACTTTTCCCAACTTTGACCCTAGGCGAGGAACCACGGGCGCCATGCAGCATGAGGGTCACATCCGTCGGTTTCGGCGATATGCTCATCGTGTTCAGCGACTCCGATTTACTATATATAGGCACCACCAAAAGACCAAAAATAGCCGTTTTTAGGGACTTTTCCCAACTTTGACCCTGGGCGAGGAACCACGGGCGCCATGCAGCATGAGGGTCACATCCGTCGGTTTCGGCGATATGCTCATCGTGTTCAGCGACTCCGATTTACTATATATAGGCACCACCAAAAGACCAAAAATAGCCGTTTTTAGGCACTTTTCCCAACTTTGACCCTAGGCGAGGAACCACGGGCGCCATGCAGCATGAGGGTCACATCCGTCGGTTTCGGCGATATGCTCATCGTGTTCAGCGACTCCGATTTACTATATATAGGCACCACCAAAAGACCAAAAATAGCCGTTTTTAGGGACTTTTCCCAACTTTGACCCTGGGCGAGGAACCACGGGCGCCATGCAGCCCGAGGGTCACATCCGTCGGCTTCGGCGATATGCTTATCGTGTTCAGCGACCCCGATTTACTGTATATGGGTACCACCCCGAGGCCGAAAAACGCTGTTTTTGCCCGTTTTTAGCCTGTTTTCAAATTTTCGGACTTAGAAATTTTTCAGCTTGCAGGTGTCCAAAAACGCTATTTTTCCCATTTTTGACCATCTATAAAAATCGAACCAGATCGAAATTCGAAAAAAAACATAAACTTGCTAAGTACCATTGCCTAGATAATCAAAAAATAGTATAGAAAAATTTTTCCTATGGGCCGTTTGAAAAATCGAGTTAACACAAGATTGGAAAAAAATCATGCTGAATACAGAGAAAAAAACCCCACTTTCAAACCCGTAAGAGAAAGTAGATTTTTTCAAAGTTCATTTTTTCCGGGCAAGTTTGGTATCATTCGAAAGCTCTTGGCCTGGAGATTTCAAAAATGTAAATATTAGCTCTTAGTTCCTTCCCGTTAATTAGTTATGCCTAATTAGCACTTTTCAAAATCCGCAAAGTGCCTTTATAGCTCATATTATGGGGGGCTCTCCGAGCTCCCCCATGATACCACACCCAGAATGCGTAATATTCACCCGCTAAGTTTTATTAATATAGTGAAACCAAGAATGATAAAATAGCTTCGGCTCCACTCGTTAGATGATAGGCCTTTCCCAGCCACGTGAGTTGTTAAATTTTGGGCGATTTTCTTACTGGCTTTTTCCTAGGCCAAAATTTCTGGAGGGGGAAGTCTGAGGGGCGAGACCCCCCCCCCCTGGTCTAAAGGGGGGCACCGATTTCTGGGGGGGGGCAATGCTTTATAAAAATAGTTAGCTGCTGCTGCTGAGCTAAAAATTGAACAATTTTTCATTTAAATTTAGGCTTAAAATGGTTAAAAAATGCTTATAAAGCCCTAGAAATCCGGCGAAGCCGGAAAAATTTTTCAAAATTTACCCGAAAACCCTATTTTTCTGCTGACCTATGAAGTCTGGGGGGGCCGGCACTCGGCAGGCCCTAATCCTGGAGAGGGCCATTCTGGGGGGGGCAAGTCTGGGGGGGGGGACCGAATTCTGGGAGGGGCCCCCCACTCTCCCTGCTTAGGGAAAAGCCAGTCTTACGGACTAAACCTAAATCAAAGACAAGAAAAACACAGTATAGACATGAATAAAATAGTTTGAAATAAAAAGCACCACATACGACAAGCTTTTTATCGCCAACTTTCAGATCATGCAGAAGGCGTAGGGCCCTGAGGGTGGCCTCTGGATGGTCGTACTCGCAGAACCCGAAGGCCTGAAACTTGGAATTGGAGCCCTGAATTCGCTTCCAATTCACTACCGTTCCGCAACGCTAAAATAGAAAACATAACAGAAAAAAATCAAAAAACAAATATCATCCTGACAAAAACACCTACTGAACTGCCAAAGTGATAAAGTTAAAAAAATCGAGGTAAATGCGAGCTAGCAGGCGCGGATCCACAATGAAGGATACATACAGAAAAATGCTAGGTTAAAGGCGATACCGCGCCCATTGGCTCTCTCCTGTTTCGGACTAAGGCGGCTTTGCTTAGTGACATGCGTGTTTTACAAATTATTTCTTAGTCATAAAGTTAATGTGAGATTCTACTGACAAAAATCACAACTCGATTCCAAAGCAATAGAGCCATCAAATCAACTAAACTAACCATAAGTAACTGTTTGATCAGATCATTGCTGGCCTTTTCTGTGATGTTGCCAACAAAGGCTGTGGTTACCGGATGCTTCTCTGGTGGCGGTTCCTACCACAATTAAAAATTAATTAAAATATATTTTCAAAATTTTAAAATTAAAATAATTA
>JASAND010002162.1:0-11327 GCA_030248195.1 Trissonchulus latispiculum | reverse complement strand
CTTAACCATATTCATATATTATCTTCATTAGAAATATTCATTAGACTATATGCCTTTGAAAGATCTCGTTGAACTTCATATTTTTGCTTTTTAAAGCAAGTTTCTAGCTTTTCTCTACCGTGAGATATAGCCGTTTTTTTGTTTTCTCGTCGAAAACTTGTCATTTTTGCAGAAATCAAATAATCCAACATTTCTTGAACTACGCAAGCCGTAAAATCAAACTAAGGGTGTTGATCTGAAGGTCTCACAGGGACAAACTATCCGACGCATGATCGTCTTCCAACTGCTATCCTGTAGGCTGCTATCATAAAAACGTAGTTTTTGCAAAAACACGACCAATTTTTTTCCAACGATTATGGAGCATTCACCATGCAATCTAGAGGGCTGCTACTGAACGAATGTGATCTGCACAAATATACCCAGGGACGATTTTTTAGTTGCCCCGATTGCTGCTTTCTAGCTAAAGTAATCGCTTGACAAATTTGGAAAAAGTAGGCAAAATACAGGTTACGCACACATTTCAGCTTACGAAGAGCAATTTCACAATAAATAAAAAATCGTCCCCAGCTATTTGATGGAGGAATCGAATGATATAACCGATGTCTCGCGAAAAAATTTACTTGCGTCTGCAAAAATTCTGGAAAATTATACTTGTTCTAAAATGCGTTAAAAATATTTTAGAAAAGCAACATTAGTTTCGTGGCATGCATTAAAAAGAGAAAATGTCAAGCTACATTTTGATATAAAAATGGCTTCTTAACTCCATGTAATGAATGAGTAATAATGGTGCAAACTTTATGTGACCAAAGGGAATCACCACCTTAAACTACTTAATTTAAGGGGGGGTCACTTTGGTCAAAAATCGATAGTCACGGATTTCGCTCATTTTCACACATAATATGCCCCCATATGTTCTCAAAAATAAGTTAGAATATTAGCGTTCGAAATCAAACTGTGACAGAGTTACAGTACTGTTCGAAAGCATCTTCCTCTGATGCCGGAGTCAGCATCACTGATGCCGGCGTCAGGCTCAGTGATGCCAGTCTTATGAATAGCTAGGTCTGACTTGTTGCAAAGGTTTCTCTCTTTTGCTTTCTTACTTCAATTGCGGTGGCAAGCGACAAAACAGCTGAGAAGGGCAGTCTGTATAGTAATGCTGTCTGCATGCCATGTTTTTTCATCAGCTGTTTATGTATACAGTGATGTAGACTTTAAGCTTAAACATGGATACGTGTACGGTGTGGACCTGTGCTAACAAAAGAAAGCACAGAAAGTCAAAAGCTGTAAAGCCTTTTCCCCATAGATACAACCGTTTTATGTGCATTAATTGTGCTAAGATTGGAGAAGCTTTTTGTCATCAAAGCTTCAAAGACGAGTATCCGATAAGTTAACATGTTTCCTTGCACAAATGGACATCACCGTTTAGAAATTGCTGATAACGTTGTAAATGTGCAACCTTAAAATATACCGACAGGAGGAAAATGAAACAACCATAAGAAAATGTGTCAATTCTGTTTTATTGCTTTGAAGTGCTCAGTTCCGGTAGTTTCATTTTTTTCACATTAATGTATGTTTGTAGTGTATTAATGTATGTTCACATTATGTACAAAAGACACTTTGTTTTATTCCATCACAGTTTAATTAATAGCATCACGGTCGCACAGTTTCATAAGATGTCAGCTAAGTTGCAAAGTTGTATCTATGGGGAAAAGGCTTTACAGCTTTTGACTTTCTGTGCTTTCTTTTGTTAGCACAGGTCCACACCGTACACGTATCCATGTTTAATCTTAAAGTCTACATCACTGTATACATAAACAGCTGATGAAAAAACATGGCATGCAGACAGCATTACTATACAGACTGCCCTTCTCAGCTGTTTTGTCGCTTGCCACCGCAATTGAAGTAAGAAAGCAAAAGAGAGAAACCTTTGCAACAAGTCAGACCTAGCTATTCATAAGACTGGCATCACTGAGCCTGATGCCGGCATCAGTGATGCTGACTCCGGCATCAGAGGAAGATGCTTTCGAACAGTACTGTATTCAGGTTCAAAGCCGGAAAACTTGAAAATTCCGGTGATGAGCCCTGCAACGTCAGGTGGGGACCAAACGCGACCGAAAACAGGGTTGACCGATACACCAAATTAAAGCCTTTACTAAGGTAATATTTAAGTGCTGACGTGGCTCAAGGCCAGCTATCCAGGCGTTCATAATGCATACTTGATTGATGCACTGACCTAACCTTGCAGGACTGCCCAGTATAACTTTAACTCGTTGTATCTTGCACAGACAACATTTTAGACCCATGGTTCTATGAGAAAAGTTGCTCCTCGTTCCATTAGCTATCGATTGATACCCAATTTGTCTATATTTGAAAAAATTTTAAAATTGACATTTTTCACCTATAAAGATCAAAGGTGCCGCCACAGCAGTCATGTTCAATATTGACGCATTTGTTTGGCCACATTATGTGACAGACATGGATATATTAATTAATCTGCCAAGTTTGGTAATTTTTACTACGTAATGAGTGAGAAATTATCAAAAGAATGTGAAAATTATGAAAAATGGCCATTTTTAGCAAAATTTGCTGTTTTTGTGGCAAGTTTTTTGAGCTTACTGTAAATGATAGAAACATGCGAGTACTTTCATAAGACGTGGTTTTATGCGTAGAGTGCAGCTATCTATTGGCCATTTCTGTAGCTTTTGCCAATCGTTCATGACAAGCAAAAGAGTACCGGTGGTCCTGTTTTTCATGGTCCAAAAATGGCCGATTTTCCAAAATTCTGACTTTAAAAATTCGCCAAAAATCCAATACTCAACAGAATCGCTTCAGAGGAGATAGCTGCACTCTACAATATGTCCTTAATGGTTCTAAAAAGGTTTCAGAGTTCTGACTCTTATACAGCGAAAAATTTTTCTGCCACAAACTTTTTAACCTAACTTTTTCATTTTCCTATGTTTAACACATGCCGAGGTCACCTTTGAGGGCCTGTACAGAACGATAGAAGCAATATTTCGCAAAACGCTCTTGTCTTGTTTCGCGGACCCATGGGGACTACAAAATATGTGAAAATGAGCAAAATCGGATATGGTCGAAAAATCGGCTAAAAAGTGACCCCCCCCTTAAGTAGTTTAAATAGTTTAAGGCTTAGGCTTTAAAATTTATGAACCGAACTTTTAAGAACTTTAAGTTTAAGTCGTTTAAGTTAAGCAGTTTAAGCCGACTTTTAATGAAGCGAACGTTACAATAACATCAGAATGGTAGTTTAAAGGCGCTGGTTCATTTGCAGCAAACTTTGAAAGACTGTAAATTACTCAATTCTTCGGGTTCGACGATAATTTTTATATCAGTTTAAAGCTTGGAATGTGCTTGTTACAACTCACAGGACACAGAGCACAGAGTACAGCTACCTTAGTTCAACAATTCTAATTTAGACATGCAGTTACATGAAAACAATTTTGAAAATGGATTTTTCCAAGTGTAAGAACGGTAAAGAACAGCGACCAGTTCAGGCTTTGAGAGAAGCGATTTTCCAGGCCTGTCTTTTATGAAATTGTTTAATTAGCAAACAAGCTCTTTTCGTCAAAAATTTAAAGCTGTGGCGAATTAAAGCAAATTTCCCAAAAATTCATTTTTTTATGTTTTCGAGAATGTTGTAGCAAATTTGACTAAATATCAACGGCAAACGTACTTTAAAAGATACGGACCAGCATATGACGCTGTTTCCTTTGTGCAGTGTATTTAGCTATAAATAGGTTGATGCAGAGTTGAAGTGGGTCGTGGGTACCCGCGGGTCAGAGTGGGTCAATAGTCACTTTTGTTCACACCAATTTTACGGTAAATGTTGGACAAATTTTACTAGAAAATTTACAATTTTCAATCTTTCGCTAGATTTTGATTGTATTCTATTTATCACATTATGTGTGATACTGCTTTTATAATCAAATTATTTCGATTCTGGTTGGAATCTCCAGTCAAGCATACTTAAGTAATATCTTCAGGACAGAGCCATTGGTTTATTTTATCAAACCAAAGCCTTGGTTCTGCATTGATTGACGAATTGAGTTGTGCCAAAATAATGTTGGTAGCTTATCCTGCAAACCTGTAGAGTATGAAGAGGTGCTTCCTGTAAATATTCTTATAACGTCAAGCTCGGAATGTCGACATAGTTCGACGAGCTATGATCATTACTATTTTGACTTTAAGAATAAAGCGATTTAAAGTATTAAACTGCTAAAATGTTAGCGAACTTATTCAAGTTTGGAGTTTGGACATATCATTTTACAAAGAAACTCCTGCAATAATCACCACGCGGATGTAAGAAATAAACAAGAAAGGACTGATCTTTTATGAAATTGCTCAAGAAAATATAACGTTATCTTAAAAAAATTGCCTAAATACTGTATTCTAGTGGCTGACCGAGATCCCAGCTAGTGTTGGGAATTGGGATTGGCCGAAATTTTTCTTGGTTAGGTTGGGTTGGCTTGGCCAGAGTTCGAAGTGCGCCAGCCAATTGGCCGTTGGCCGTTGGCCGGCCAACGGCCAATGGCAACAGCCAAGGCCAATGGCCAAGGTTGGCGGTTGGCCGCTGGTTGGCCGTAGGCTATTTGTGAGTCATTGGCCGTTGTTTAGCTATTTGCCAACGCTGGGTAATGGAATTTACTATTTTTATTCGTCTACCGTACTTAATTGTACTTCAACTGAGTTAAACTTTATCCAAAATGGTTTTTCCAAACTCTAGCTCCAATCCGCGAGAATTCTGTTTAATTTTGCTGGAGGACTACAATGAATTGATGAGACGTTAACCACTATACAGATTTAAAAACTAAGTGGTTAGCACAATTAAAATTTGCATGCAATTAGCAAATTTTATTGGAAAATAATTGTAACTGCGATAAATGAGTACGGACGTATTGCAAAGTTGGAGCTCAGTGTCAACGTCTTATGTGGGTAAGCTAAAAATCTGTAATAATGTATCTAATGTAACGATTATAGTGCAATATGTGCGCGATATTATGAAGCAAAATTAAATTCTGCAACACAGCTGAATTCAGCAACACACAAAATCAGTAAATTTGAGCTTCGCCAGCAGTCGGCCATTGGCCAACCAGCGGCCAACGGCCAACGGCCGGCCAAGCCAACTGGCTGAGATTTTCTCGGCCAACGGCCAATAGCTTGGCCCGCCAATGGCCGGGCACTGGCCGCACCGGCCAACGCACAACACTAATCCCAGCACGTCTAACACGTTTGCAGTAGCATGGCCATAGAATGCTCAGATCTAGCACAAACGAAGACGAAAGCTAGTGGAGTTAACTGTCCAAATTTTAACTTGAAACTACTAATACAAATACCGCTATGTAGACGTTAAAAACGAAAATATTGCTCGATCCATACTATACGGTACTCAAATACACGAAAATATCCAAATTTAAGAAGTGGGTCGAGTGGGTAGCGGGTCGCGGGTCAAGATCCGCGGGTCACGAAATTACGACCCACTTCCAACTTGATGCAACCAATAAAATTACTAATAAATTAAAAAAAGTCAGTCTTAGGCTTAACACTTTGCACGCTCATAGCCCATATATGGGCCATGGGCATCCTATTGCTGGACGCTCATGGTCCACATATGGGCCATGGCTCCTATGTTAAAACATGGTTTCTGGAATAAAGGGCGTCCTGTTTAAACACTATTAGCGACTACGGTGTACACCCTTTTTCTTCATCACCTTCCTGCCCCGGCACCGACAGTACTAGGACAAGAAAGAACAAACGAAATTAAGATTGCCCCTACAACACCTCCGACCCGAAAAATTCGGACCTAAGGTGGGGATCGAACCCACAACCTTTGGCGATCTAAGCCAACGCTCTACCGATTGAGCAAGCCAGGCACAATCGAACCAAGCTTAAGTTTGAATTCGTTCCCAAACTGTAGTGACATTTTAGAAGACTCTTTCGCGCCAGCCCACACAGTCTGATCTGACTGATTAAACCTGGAAAGTTTAAAATCATCTAGTGTCCAACGTCTCATCTCATCAGTCCATCGTAATTCTCTAGCAAAAAACAGAATCATTCGGCTTGGAGCTAACAGTTTGGTAAATACTAAACTGAATTAACTTCGAGCTAATAGTTAGGTAAAAACTAAACTGAGTTAGTTTTAAGTTGACGCATGATTAAGCACGGTAGATTCTTGAAACGAGTAAATTGCAGCTAGGCAAAGTTGGCCGATAGCTAAACGACGGTCAACGTCTAATTGGCTGTCTAGCATCGAACTCCGACCAAGCCAAGCCATCCAAGGAGACTTCACGCCAATCGCAACACTACTACCGAAGGCTAACCCAAAGGTATATACAGCGAACATAATACGGCTGACAGTGCGGAGAGAGTTACATGCATTAATACTGAGCGAATTCCGCAGTGACTAGGGAGAGAACCATGCAAAGACGAACTCTGATCTTTCATTCAAAAATATTCCAGCTGCTGTCTGTTATAAATTTTCAAGATACATAGGTGTGAAAGTAGGTGAACTTTTTAACAATGGTGGGGATAATTTGTTACTCCTGCTATACGCCCAGAAAGCCAGGTGGGCCGACAGGTACGATAAAATCAGACATGAAGCAATGTTTATTATATAAGGTTAACAATTACCACACGCAAATATTGACCGCAAATATTTAAACCCACGGCAGTGTTTCCCATTATTATTCTATTGTTATAAACTAATTTTCCATCTGATCAATTTGTGCGAAGCAAATTTGAACATTTTGCGAGTAGCCAATTAATCAGAAATATAGAACCGAAGAAACTCAGTGTGTTGATTTTCATCATTTTCATGCTTAAACAATTCTGAGCCGTACAAAACTAAACCTCGCCATGAGTTCTTCATGCTGGTACTTGAATTCTCTACAATAAAATAGAAAAACAGGTTTAAAAACTAGTCAGCTCGCAGAGGAACAATTTCTTCCTTCGGCTTTTCTCCTTTCGCCAACGTAACCATAAAAAGGGAGTCGCCGGTTGACGTATCACGCTCTGCGGCAGCTCGGAAAGCGTCTCGCAGAAGGGCCTGTGCACGAGCCTTCGTCAGCGGCTCCATAGTATCCTTTGGAACAGTCTTTCCTCCAACCTAAAACATCACGAAATAATCAAAATATTTACACCATCTTGTAATTTAAGTTTGTACAGAGCAGCCCTAGCTAAATTCAATAACAATTTCAAACATAATACGTACAAAAATCTGATCATGTCTGTACAATAAGCCATTTCGTTTCTCATGTACCAAGTTGAAACTGTTCATTAAACCGCTATAAATGGCTGTAGCATCGAGTCAAAATCATCGTAACGGAAGCACAATGCTTCAACGCTCAAAGTGCGTGGCAACCAACACGTCAGATACGTTTTCTGGCGCGTGGCTGCACTAAGAGAAATCAATGTGCTGTATGTATGTACTCAAGTACTGTAGCTTAGCCAAAGACGATAAAGCCAGGGTACAGTTAAACACTAACCTGATTATCAAAAAATGGTTCTATCATTGACAAGGCAGAGCCCTGGACAGTATACGGTTCTTCTCCTAAAGTTCCAACTGGATCGTAGTTATAAAGACGGCCTCTACCTACAAAAAAAGCACATGATGATCAGATTACTTTCTTAAGGGCCTGAAAATAACATTTTTTGTATTTTGACGGCAATACAGAGATTTGTTGAATTTCAAGCCAATCATCAGGGCGCCGGTTGGAGACACAGCTTGCGTAAAGCCACTATTACGTCGGGCAAAGCAAATAGTCTAATTAATCGGTAGCTGGATATATTATCTATCCTTAAGTGAGAGAACTCTTCCGCGCGCAAGAGTAGAGAAAATGTTTTAACTCGTTTAGGTGATCCCCCAGTCAAGTTAAAATGAACTGTTTAATTCTTTCAACCCTGTGCGTAAAAAGGATTGAGTTAATTTTAACTAATTTAACTGGTTAAACTCGCTGCGCGAACGGCGCCCAAGTAATTTTATGCCGAAAAAGCAATTAGAGTATTCACAGCTTTTCATTTTTAGGGGTTTGAAAGTGGGGGGGGCTTCCGAAAAGTGGGGAAGGGCGAGCCCGAAGTATAAATTTAGCTAAATTTTCAACGAAAAACTAGCATTCGCAAAAAATCGCTGTTTTTAAGATTAAAATGAACTTGTCCATAAACTAGCTAAAAATTGAGAAGTTTTGAAAATTTGACCTCAAAAACGTCATTTTTCAACACTTTTGGGCCACCCCCAAAAAGTGGGTGGGGGCCTGCCCAAATGTGGGAGGGGCCGAAAGTGGCGGGGCTCCGAACAGTAGAGGGGGAACCGAAAAGTGGGGGGTCCACCCGCCCCGCCCCCTAAAAAATGGCAGCACAGTGTCTGCCCAATTTTTTTCAAATCAAGCGTTCAATGCAGGAGTTCTGCCAAAATTTTATGAAACATTACCGATTTGACATTTTTTAGAGGTATCAGAGGGGGCACCTCCCTCTTATCCGCAGGTTGGCTTCCGAAAATTAGGGAAAGCCAGCCCACTTATCTAAATATATACTTTTAGCGCAGAATAAACTGGTTTAAGCAAACTTTAAGGAGAAAATGCAAAAACACTCTTAACTGCGAAAACTATCTCTATGCTTCATACTAAATATTCGACAACACTAGACGACCATCAGAAAGCTGGGAGAGGGGCTCCGAAAGCGAAAGCAGGAATCGAAACGTGGGAACCTTTTATGTTACATGCATCAGATGCAGTGAAAAGAAGCAAACCTTCAGAGTCCAGACCAGCAAGACAGTTCATGGTATAGTATGGAAAGAACCGTTTGTAATACAGTGTCCGGGAAAGCATTTCAGCCACAGCATTCACATCCATTTCTTCGTGAAAATTAAATTTATAAATCTAGAAAGAGTAAAATACACAGGTTAGTAGACAATAAATAGGGAAGCTAAACCGAGAAAAAACTTAGAAATCTTGGAAGCAAGACTTCAAGTGCATAAGAATAGACGTGACTCCAGCCAGTGTAATGCCAACTGGACAAGAAGTGGATGGAAAAGGTGGGGGGTAGTAGCTGGAAAAGATTAGGGAGAAAAATAGGAAAAGGGAAAAACGCAAATATTCCGAGCCGCCGGAGCTACTAATTAGCTATTTTATGGTTTTTGAAGAAAAAGCTTAAAATGCATTCCTTATGTTTTGCAGAAAATCTGTACTTTTGCCTTAGACTCTTCACAATGAAATGAATTTAACAATTGAAAACAAATTTTATTGCACAAACAAATAGCTTCATTTTGTGGGAGGTTCCGCTACCCATACCCGGCGGTAGAAAAAAATGCTTCCCGCTACCCACACCCCCTCACAAAACCATGGTAACAGATGATACAGCTAGCTTTAAAAATTACATAATTAAAGGACACACCTTCATTCTGGTTTTCAGAACTTTAATCAACTGAATAAGATCTCCAGTGAATCCAGCCGTACCCAAAACAACACTATCATTTCTGAAATTCAAACGAAGCATGAAATATGCCCAAATTCAGAGCTATATATATACATTGGCTTTGGATATGGACAGCCACTATTGACATACAGAAACAATTTACATATGTTTAGCTATCGATTAAGACGGTTTATGCTAATTCAAACAAGTGTGATAAATGACAAATCTTATAAGAGGCAAGGATTGTGTCAGGGTGTTGAAGCCCGGGGTCTGGATCTGTGCCTGACGACTTCATTTTAAAACAAAAGCCCGATGGCTCGGGGTAGGTCCCGACTGCACCTTTGAACTAGACCCAACTCACAGCATCCGTATCTGGATAGTTTGCAAAGGTGTTTCCTGCTTAACTGTTGACACATTATATATATAAAACATAACCTTTTCCACAAACCCGGCCCAAATCCATTGCTTCTGAGCTTCCTCCGCTCACCCAGGGGTAACAAAATAAAATATTGCCAAAATTTAAAATTTTTAATCTAAAATCATGTATTTTGAAGCTAAAACTGAAATTTTGAACTGTTTCAGCTAAGTAGTATATATTACAGTAGTGTAATGTAGAAAATGGGCCAATTATCCGATTATTGGGGATTGTCCCCGCCCTTGGCTATCCTCCACTCACCAGTGGAGACACCAGGCTTTTTTCGCAAAAGAAAAAAGAGGGTTTTCAGGCGGCTAGAGTCAAAAGACACTCTTCTCAGAAAACATTTGAGATGTGATAACGGTAACATGATTTGTCTCATTGAGGACCAAATCTACACCTTTAGTATGACTATGACAGAACCAGGGGAGGCCGCTCTCCCTCCCGTCGAGGTTCAAAGATAGGCAGAATTAAGAATTATGGAGTAAAACAGAACAAAGGGCAAAAATTCGGCGCATTTTTGTTTTTATGAAGATAAGAATTAATTGAAACTCATCGGAATTTTCTCAGGAAATTTTTTATTTTTGCCTAAAACTGTGTAGTATTTCTAAAAATTTTCTTCTCTCTAGTCTTCATAATGAAAAGAATAACAGAATGTTTTATAGCAAAAACAAAAAATTCTTCAACCGCCCATGATCCCCGAGGGAAATACTCTTCCTCGCGGGGCCTTCCGCCACGAAATTCTTTATTCGTCAGTGGCACACGACAAACCTTCAATACACAAAACTAAACATTGGAACTTACAGCACATGCAGTTTCTTTCCTTCTCGACTGAGTATGACATACGAATTTAGGGACATTCTCGTGTCCCCGCCAATAACCACAAAATCATCACCAGCTATGGCTGCTACAGTTCTGCAATTGCAAAAAGTTCATTTAACCAAAAATTAACATTCAGACAACATTATACTGCCACACATTTTTATAAGGTTAAGAATTTGTTCAGTTCGGTTCAAATCCTGCAATTCTCAATTCCTGCATCTTTCTAAGCACACCGATGCCCTGGGCTTATTCTACTGGGGGGGGGGGGGGCTTCCCATAAACGAGCCTACCCCCCAAACTTTTGGTACCAAATTTTGCCCTGAAAAAAATCGCCCAGAAGGCAAACTTTTCAAAAATTTTCCGGTTTTGCCGGAGATTTTAACTTTAAATCCGCTTATTTTTGCAGTAAAACCAAGTTTTTCGGCTATTACTAAAGAAAAAGCGCAATTCTTAGCATGGTTTTTGAAAAATTTGGAAAACTTTCCCCAATGCTGGCCTCCTACTGGGAAATTTTGACAAAATAGGAAAAAAATAGGAATTTTTTCTTGCAAAAAATAGGAAAAAATAGGAATTTTCGAAGACAAAAATAGGAAAATATAGGAACTTAAATGAAGCCTATTAGGCAAATCAATATTGAATTTACAGTATTAATTTAGTTTTTAGTACC
>JASAND010002160.1:0-64701 GCA_030248195.1 Trissonchulus latispiculum | reverse complement strand
AGACCTTTTAGGCCTTTGTTCCTAGTCCTGTTCCTGTTCCTGGTTTTAGACACCACCAGATTTCAACGGCACTACATCCCGTCCGCTCACCCACGATGGACAGGTGTTAGTGTAAAAATCTCAAAGTCATTAAAATTTTTTCTGATGGAGTGTTTGATTAGTTTAAACAGTGTCATTTGAAAAATCAGAAAATTAAAAAATTTAAACTAATTTTTTTCTTAATTTTTTATTCCAACAACTACCCATTCTGGGTGGGCGGACGGGACGTAAGGCACTTGAAATCTTATATGTGCAAAAATTCAAAAATTAAGTCGAAGTTTTGATAATTTTTTAGTAAGAATCTTCTAACACGTCTAATTGTTAGTAGCTCTGCGTAAATTATAAAGCAGTTGACGCTGGGAAAACGTTTTACTTGTACAAGAATATATTTGCTTCGGTGAGCGGACGGGAAGCAGACAAGCCATTACAAGTCTTTCAGAGATTGAGTAAAATTAAGGTCACTTTTTAATTTTTATTTTTAAAATTTTTTGCAATAGAAGGATTTAGGATTGTTTTTGAGGAGTTTACATTTACATTAAATAAATTTACAAACTTCTTAGCAGAATACCATCCCATGACTCAAAAATTGGTATGCGTGCAGCGCTACCTTCCTGCACACCATTTTAAAATTGAGTTTTGGAAAAAATCCAGAGCGGATCAAAGAAAACTAAGGGGGGAATCAATAAGTACTCCACCCAAGGATCATGAATCAAATGGTTTTGGGCCTGATTCAAAAAGTGGGTGTGCTAAGGCTACATACGTAGCAAAACACCAATCTAGTCTAATATAAAGTAAACTATGTACTCAATGCAAATGTTGTGTGGCTATCTGATTAAATCCAATTAAATTATAAATGATTGTGAAAACTGAGACTGTTTATCCGTATTCAGTACCAACTAATTTGAAAGAAATTGCTTCCGCTTACTGTAGCGAGATGAGAGAACGTAAGGGATTTCTCCTCGAGGCCACTTATCATAACGTAGACGAACCCCGTTCCGATCCTATTAACACTATTTCTACTCATTAAAAATATTAACACGAAGGAGTAAAGGCCGTATATACTAAACAGAATTGTATGATTATTGTTATTAACTACAAGGTAAAATTTGAACATTAAGGCACTGCATGCTACACCACTATAACTATGGCTATGATTACTATGGCTGTGGTTTTTAACCTCATCATATTATGCATATCATATTATATTTAACACGCATTTCATATGGCATATCTACTTGATTTTATCAATTCTAGGTTCGATAAAATGCGTTAACCGTCCAATCCTAGCAAACTGATAATTTTAGCTAATCTTACAAGGGATCCATCTCTGCTTATGCCTCTCCCTTGAATATCTGCATGATAAAACTCTAAAAATAATGAACAGAATAGGATAAAACTGAAATTCGTTCAAAGGCAACATTAGGCAACTGAGAGATTGATGAAGTGGTAGCAAGCATGCCATATCAAGCAACAACAATTTACAAATTTAAATATAAAAATTTACAAAAAAGCATTTCTATTTGATACTGTATTGGCAATTCGCAACCATTTGAGACAGCCAACAATTTTAGAAACATGAACACAGGGCTGAGAAACTGTTGAAGCTACAAGCTACTTGAATTTTCGGTTTTTCGGAATAACGAGTGCAATTCTATGCCGCGGGTCAACGGCCGTCACAGGATCGATCGACCGCCACCGTCCGAGGGTCTGGTTGAAAAACCGGCAACACTATCCCTGCGGGTTGGTAGACGAGACAGACTTCAAAACAGAATGTTAAAATATATCATTGTATTTTCGTGAAAAGTAAGATGCGATTGCAGGATGACATTTTTCGTCAATGTAAGGGAAAACGGATTCAGTAAATGTGCAGTAGTAATTTTGATAAACCAAAATTTGCACAGTCTTTGTGTCTCGTTTCTTTTTGCTGGAAATACATTCCCGTTTTTACATTGCAACCAAACCCGTACCATAATGCAGACTTCATCAAACTATTTCACAATTCACAGCAACGCACACCAAATTGTTCAAGTAACTCACTTGTCGACTTTAAAGAAAAACTAACATACTGTCCTGAATCCACGCAGGGGTTTCTGACTTTCGGGTTATCAGCTCGTCTAGAATGAATATAAATATAGTCAATTCCCAAATATACAGAGAAACCAACAAAACAGAAGATAAGATGGGAAGCGTCAGGCCCCATGTACCTCTGAAATAGACATCTATTAACAGAATGCAATCATGCAGTTGCATTTACCGGAGTCCTGAGGCAGCCTTGCTTTATGTAGTGTTTTAATTTGGGAGTTTTGTACCAGGTGGAAAAAGAAAACAAAGCATATGTCCAGTTCAAAATGGGAATATATAAGCATCTCGTATCAACGGGGATCGAACCACTGCTCTTTTGATTGGCAGTCAGTTGTGCTACCACTACAACACCAAGCAAACAGCTGAACTTCCGTATCTAGCTTTTCTGCAGATTGTGCATCAATCATCGTAGCTGTCATTTCTAAATCAAGTCTGACCAAACATGGCAAGGCTCAAGCTCAAGCTTGCTCTCTCACTAAAAATGTATTGGAATGGACAACGGGCTAGTCTTACCCAATCTCCCACGGTAATTGTGGTGCTGAATGTAGTGGATCGTACATATACATCCAGGGGCCAGTTTCATAAAAATGTTCTCGAGTTTTCGAGTCTGGTATGCTAAACTACGCTGGAAGTTTTCGAGATCCGCAAGTCGCATTGAAAGTCACGCTGAAAAAGTTCTCGAGTTCTCGAGTCAAGTTCTCTGGTCGATTTCGACCAGAGAAAATTTCACCAACTTGAAAACTACTCGAGAAATTTTTGAAAATCTAAATTCGTAAATTTTTTCTTCCTGCAATGACTTGTATAATTGACTGAATAAAGCACCATAGAATCTTCCGTAGATACTGTTACATATAACTTTTAATAGAAAAAAGTTGTTGTTGCTGAAACAGACTACTCGAGAACTTGAGAACTCGAGAACTCGAGACGGTTTTCATGAAACTGGCCCCATGTAACCTCAATAAGTTAGAAGTTTGATGCAAAAATCACGCTGGTCAGTGGATGCTTCTGCTTTGAAGTTCTCCCTGCATTCATACCAGCTATTGATGTGAAGATAGACCAAGTAAGAATAGAAGGAAAAGAAGAGGACAGAAATAATTTAAATTTTAATATATGTTAGCTTTTCAGGTTTTTTACACATAGGCATGGGTGGGTAGAAAAGGTCCCCCTGTGTCAATGCGCACAATAACTTTTGATAAACTTAGTAATCCGCGGAATTTTCATTCTTTCTTCCCTGAGCGCTCGCTTTCCCTCCCGACTCTTTTCTGCAGCCCTGTTTTTCACCCAAGGCTTACGAGCAAGCCAACTAGTTTTTCAGCCATCTTCGTCACTGCTGTTGTCAAGCGGGGGGCAACAGTAGTCGGAAAGGACGACTACCGTTACCTTGGGGGTGACTGCAATAACCGCACGGCAGTTTGATTTGGGGGCAAGTTTTCTATCCTTGGTCTTCGCTTCTCCGCTTCTTGACTTTTTCCATAGTCCGCGGAGAGCAGCATCTTTCGGTCCACAAGATGAACCACAATGATGTTGAACCACTTACAAAAAAGTTCAACCCTACTCGAAAATACACCTGTTTCCAAACGTGTTTTTGGAATGATATGGTATCTATAAGTTTAGCCGATGATTTATGCATCCTCATTTGTTTATCTAATAAGTTTATCATAAACTGTATCAGTTAGTTACAAAAGCAACATTCCCTTTCTCCGCCAAAGGAATTGGTTGACAAGGATAGAAAGTTAACAATTGGCATTCCGCTTCCGAAACGTAATAGCAAGAGTAGCAAAAACTATGCTCTGCTCGCGAACGGCCCACCCCCCCCCGCAAATTAGACTCCGTGACACGCTATGTTTATGTTCTAAAGCTCGAAGCAGGCACAAAATTCGCGCACGCACTGCTTGTGTTTTCGAGCTTAAGCACATAAGCATAGAGCGAGTGAGCGTACCCCCGTTTCGACCAGGTATTGATTTTGCGGGGGGGGGGGGTCACTAGGGTGGGATTTGCAGAGGGGCAGTACGGTGTGATTTGCGGGGAGGGGGGCCGTTAGCACGCAGAGCATAGTTTTTGATCTGATAACATAGAGCTTGCCTAGTGGCCTACTCTTATAATTATGTACTCTTGGTAACTGTAAGCAAGAGTACATGATGGATATCTAATTTTTTGATTTGATTTTCATTCATTTCAGTGTCTTAACATACCTTCTGTCAGATTCTGTCCGCGTTTGAAATCGTCCTCAGTCAAGTAGGGAACTGTATTTTCTTCTGCAACATAAGATAACCGTATAAGCACGGAAAGCACTGAAGCCAGTGAGGTCCAAATTTTGCCGTTTGACAGTAGAAAAGGGCATGAATTATTTGAAAGTAAAAATGTTGCGCTGCCGTGTTGCTTCTCTTCTTGGGAAAGTCTCAGTAACAGGACTAAATTTGGTCCTGCTAAAACTGATGAAATGTAGTAACTTTATGAATAACCAGAGCAGCTTAGCGGCAAATTCTGAAACATGGCGAGAAATTCCAGTGTCCAATAAATGTACAAAGACAGCTTTTTTGGAAAAAAAGTGCGAAAAATACTGAAACACTATTTGAATAAGGTATACTGAAAGAACTGCCCTATATTACAAATAGAGTATGGAGAACAAATTTCTGTCGAAAAGATCACTTTCTCTCCAAAACCTTTGACTAAAAATTAATAGAATGGTTAGAGTCAAGTTTTTGCCAAAAAGTGTTAACGACAACAGTAAGGTTGAATTCACTCAACGAGGTTTTTGTCACGGTATCTTAAATTGTATGTTATTCGAACTCAGCACTTTCAGAAACCAATTACGAACAACTAATCCGAATAATTAATATTAATTTAATGATTCCGAGGATACGGGTCAGGTTTGCAAAGTAAAATCATAAGTGAAATCATTATCATTACAAGCCTACTTCTGCTTTCGTCAACTGTAAAAGCTTACTTAATCGGCGAACCAAGGTTTATGGTTTTGGACAAAATTTTCAATTGTCTTTTCTATACAGTGTTTGAATACACATTACACACTCAGGGTAAATATTTTTATTTCGTCGTCAAGAAATTTGCAATCTTTAAGGAAACAAATTATGTCCATTTTTCTCGAGTTCCACAAATGAAAAGTTTAGGAATATATGTGATGGGTAGGCTGAGTTTTGTCGATTTTTGTCTGTATATTTTGGGTTCCAATTGTCCCTTGTCCTTTGTACAGTTACATACAGTTACAATCTAAGAAATGCTGAATCTAAAGGACGAATCGTGCATCTAAGATTTTTGAAGATTGCATAAGAATGATCTGAAAAAACTAACTATGTTGTTTGTGTCGCTTGTTTTGCTTGTCTGTTTGTTTGTTTGTTTGTTTGTTGGTTTGTTTGTTTGTTTATGTTTATTTGTCAGATTGCTAAAACCTAATGCTTGCTAATTGTTAGTTTGTTACTTTTGGTATGGTTACCCCCTTGTTTGTACCTGTTAATAATTGTGGAAATTTCCTGTTTTGATCCTTTCTAGTGGGTCGGTTGGCAATAAATCTGGAAATTGGGCGAAAAATATTTGTCAAACTTCTTACCTGGGGAGTTTTTCGTCCCCAGGTAAGCCTCTTAGAATTCAATTAAAAAAAGATAAGAAAGGCAAAATTTCTCCTTCAGAAAAATTATGGCCGCACTTCCAAAGACTTCCAACGCTCACCGCAAATCCTGACTGACAATTTTCAGTCAGGACAAAGAAAAAATAAGCTGGGTGACTGACCCAGTGTCTTAAGACGACTCTTGTTTTTCACCCAAGTCAGTCTTGGGGTGGACTCGGTGCTGACAAGTTGTGTCTTCAAGTCTGCAGAGAGCAGCTCTGTACGGTTTATTGGTAGTTGGAAGTCAATATTGGCCTATTGAGCCGTGGAGTTTTGAGTCACTTATATAGTTGAGAATTCAAAGCAGCTAATTTTGCAAGCCCCGACTGTATTTTACTGACCTGCATCGTATTTATTCCGATTTGTCTCTCATTGCTTTTCTTCTGTCCGGTATCTTTCCTGGATCTACCAACTCAGAGAGTAAGTTTGTGTGGTCTAGAAGTGGCCTTTTGAAATCGTCTGACGAAACTTTCCACTAATCTGATTCTAACGGTACAAAAGCTCGAAAAATTACTTAGTCGCTTAATAATCTCGCGGTTCTAACCCTGTTATGTCTATCTTATGTTTTATAGTTGTTACGTATTGAATTTGATGTGGTAACTGTTTTGATTGATCCTTTCTTGTTGTGAATATTTCCATACCTTATTTGTCGGTCTGCGGAATATCTGTTTACATTTAATACTAAACTTAATACTAAAAGAACGAAACTTTAAAGTCTTGGCTCTCCTAGAGAATTGTTGTTTAGATTGGCAGTGAGTAAATGAGCAAACAGGGATTGAAGTGAATTGAAGTTTGACCACATAATTGGGCATAAATTAATATCTAATTGTGCAACCCAATCCTAGGAGTCTGCATCTACCTATCCTAACCTAACGAGTGTCGCAAAGTAGCAGTTAACTTGAATCTGAAGAAGAGGCCGGGGCCGGTGAGCATAAGCTCAGTTACTGAATTTTGGATAGTCGTTGCTGTAATAATTGGGTGAGGCTGTGGGTTGGAGGCAAAATCCCCTGGAGTACTCGAAAAGAGTGAGAAAACCAGTGCATTCGAGAGTATACTTAGACTAAAATAAACCCTCAGAAGCCCTATTTTATTACATATATAATGTTGTTAGAGTGGAGGCCGAAGAAAGTAAAATAACCCACTGCCATATGAACAATTTCAGCACTTACTAGAGATGAGCACGGGTAGGATTGTTTAGGCCCGGCAAGGCCCGTTCCAAAATTTTGCTCGGCCCGGCCCGGCCCGATGGCAAAATTTTTCGACCCGGCCGGGAACGCCAAAATAAAACTTCCAAAATTTAATTAGCAATATTATTTCAAAGTCGTCAGTGCATGATGGAAACGCTTAAATATGCTACGACATGTTAAATTTTGCTGTAAAATAATCAGAATGAGTAAATAGTTAGCAAATGTTAGTGATTTCACAACATTTTCTAAAGTCGATCCGGCCCGTTTCAGCCCCCTCCGGCCCGCAGCTAAAAATTTCTCGGACCGGCCCGCTAACGAATGGATGTCGGCCCGGCCCTGGCCGACGGCCGAAACGCTCACCTCTAACCCCTACATTAAATCAGTTATAGATAACTAAAAGCCACAACTCAAAAAATCCGAAAATCTGCAAAATCCTTAAACTAAACAAATGAACAAACAAACATGATTCACTCTAATCCGATTAAGCAGAAATGCAAGATAAACATTTTGATGTTCCATTTGACGCTTAAATTTAACATTATGAAAGAGGTGTTACACAGGTAGGTTTAAACGCAAAAGCCGCATAAAAGACTGTCTACATGGTCAAAATAAAGGCACTTCTGCAGCGCTCTTTAATTTGTTGCACGACACGGTCTTTAAAAGTTGTTGAGTAGCTTGTACTTTAGAAACTACGCTGTTAACGTCAGCCAGAGTTCTAATCTAGACTGCCGCTTAGATTTGACAAGTAGCCGCTTTCTGCAAAAAATTCAGCTAGGTTTTTGCTAATACGGATCCCGTCAAATAAGTATGAGTCCATAAAAATAGTTAATCTTTCAAGCAACTGTGGTTTATGAACTTTTGGTCAAAGAAGAACTTAAAGTTTTTCATTTTCGCATTTTTCCCCCGCGAAATAGATCTTAGTAAGCCATAACCGTAAGAAAGGAGTGAAGCGAGGGATTTGGACTGTAACGGGATTCTAGACTGGTAATAAAGTTCATGACAAGAGTTGATAATAAGAAGAGTGAGACACGTAAATCTTTCTAGCTTGTGAGATGCTCGGCACATTAAGGCCGAAATCTAGGGGATGGCACCGCTTACCATTGTTAAGCAGTAAACGCTCCTACCTCATGGCAAAATTACGTCTATAAGCGTACCCCCTCCGAGATCTCGAGGATCTCCTGTCTTACCTACTGCGCCCGATCACGACTATTCCAAAAATTTGACTCAGCTTAGAATCTGTCTACGCAGCTTCCATTCCAATGTGTATAAAGGAAGAAAACCATGCAATCATTACACCATAAGGTCATGGTGAGAGTTCTGTCGGCAGCCCACAAACCCTCTCATCACCCTCATATGCGCAGGGGTATAGCATAGGATCATGACAGCTTCAGCTGTCCTGTTTGAGAGCTAAGTTAGAGGTTGTCGATTTGGGAAGAAAACAGAAAACTTCCAAAAATAAACCTTCTGGTTCATGAAGTATTTCAATGAAATATTTTGCTAAGAATTGTAAAAATTGTAATTATCGACAATAAAATCAGGGTACCAGGGAATTGTATAATAATAGTGCTTTATTGAAAAATATTAATTATAAAACTTGAGAAAGCAGCAAGCACGAAAAAAGGCTCCAGAACGGGCACAGTTGTGGGTGGAAAGATTCACACTTACATACATATTGACTATTAACGAAAGAGTGAAAAGCTACCCAAAAACTTGCTTCTCCTCCAAATTTCCACTAACAAAAACCATGAACAAACAAATTTTATTTTAACCAAAGCACTGGTAAAAATAAAGGAAGGTATGCAGTTAATTAGGCAGATAGTTAAGGAAAATATGAATTTAGTGAAAACGTTTCATAAAACTATGCTGATAATAAAAAGCTTTCCTTTGCTTAATAGCCCTTGACCTTAACTGAACACTTTCCAAGCTGCCAAGCATATTTACAGTTTCTCTGAGGATGATTCAAACAGAAACAAACGTTTTTACAGAAAAGTAACAAAACCAGACAATTAGCTTGTACTCAGACATCATTAAATAATGTAAAAATGAAATTCTTGGACCTCACCGTGATCTTTAGAGGAAAGCATGCACTCTTGAGGTCGTGCAATTGTGCACAAGCAGAAAAATGCACGAAATTAACTATTGCGTGTTTCTGTTAAAGAAAACAACAAGAGACTGTGTCAATAAAAAAAATGACAAAACGTTTAAAATGGAGCCTAAAAACAAATTTTTGCGGCAATAAAGTGTTTGCAAACATTTTCTAAGTGGCCAGTAGTGGTACTAGTTTTTTGAAGAGTGCATGCAAACAAACTTAGAAGTAAATGCGGAGAACCTCCAGGAAAATAGCGAAGAGAATAAAGAAGTGCTTGTAAAACTACAATTGAAAAGTTACAAAGAATTTACCAATACTGATAACGAAAGCTATGGTATGCTACTTGGAATATATAAAAACTTACTTTAAACTTAGATACTGTATAGGGGAAGAGCCTGTATGATAAGAAATAAAATTATAAAATAAAATCAAAAGTTTATATGATAAAGTTAATCAGCCAGTTGTCTTATAGTTTTCTCGAATGATTAGAAATGTATTTCCAGTAAGGGTGGAGGTAGCCCGACTAGGATGGAGTTGAAAAGCTTTTGTCAGATTCCATGGTTTACTGAACTACCGTAATTAATAACCAATAAAATATTTGGATGATATTAAAAAAGCAGTATGAAAGGGGACATTGACAAAAATAAAGGCAAGGAAAACTATATCCATTGTTACAAAAACGTTCCTACTGTTGACGTTAAATCTTACCAAAGCTGTGCTGAAATTCATCAAACATTATTATTTATTAAAAATATATTATTAAAAAATATTAAAAGTATTTAAGCATGCCAATATAGATGGTTTTAATAAACTGAATTTCCAGGACCCAAATTTAAGAAATGGACGAGTAAATTTTAATCCAAACACAGATTGTACTCGCTATATTGGTTGGGCTGCCTACACAAGAACAGGGAGTTTAAGAAAATGCGGCGCCGGATTTGTGCGCGAAAATGAGTTGAATGAATGATGAATGATGTGCAAGAAAATAAATCATTGAAAATGTACGAAAATGAAATTGAAAGAAAAATTAATAAGAACATGAATGGATTGGGTATTACAAACAATTAAGAAGTCAGTGAGTAGCACTGGGACATGGGATATCCGTCGTTTGTGCTTTAACGTTTACAGTTTAATATCACTTGGAATACCAATAGCTTTCATAATCTTAGAACATATTATACGCCATAGAGATAATTACAACCAATTCAAACAGTATATTTTGGACGTGTCTTATACTCGTTTTTGCAGTTTTCCGCAAAATTACTTCCAAATTTGGTAACACCATATACCATACACTTACCATCTGAGGGCACCAAAGGTTCGGCATAAGTTATGATAATGCAATCAGCAAATAAGATAATCAATGGTACAAAAGCAATGATGCTGACATTAAGTTCTACATTGATCATGCTAGACAGGAAAGCATTCCAAGAAAGAGCGTCCGGCTTAACAACAGTCTAAGTAGTTCATACAATGGAGTAACAAAGGACCATCAAAACTGGCTACTGCAGGGAAACAAAGGGGGAAATGTCCGGCCTGCACGCTTTGCATGAAAAAGAACGCATTTACACGACCCGAAAAGATTTTGTAAGAATAGTTCTTTGCCACTGAAACCAGTTTTATATAAGCTTCTCTCTTCTACCCGTCCCCTGTCTTTATTTCTTCTGAAAATCTGAATTTGAAGAGCATCTGCTTAGCTTTTTGTGAAAAGAAAACAAAAACTGTTTGGGGCCAGCCGAACTCTAAGCGACTAAATGACAACGCCTTTAAGTTTATCAGAAATAAATAGACAGATTCCAACAATGCTTACAAGTCCTTAAGGCAGCCCAATTTTACAAAGGTCCCCCCTTTCTGCCCAACTCATTCATAGAAATCTAGTTTTTTGGCAAAATTTGTTCTGCGGAAAATTAAAAAGATCGTCGCAATGGTTTGGAAATCTTTCAAGGATTACGCCTGGGTGTAAAAGAAATTGGAAACTGGAATTTCAGAAATGAAATTTTAAAATAGAAAACGCTAGCTACCTATTGTGTATTTCAACGCCCTTGAAAATTCATTGCCTCTGTATCGTGTACATCTTTTTAAGACTAAAGGTGGGCAGAGCTCGGTGATTAGCGGAGAAAATAGTGCGAAGAAAATGGTGATCCTTTTTGCGTGGAAGTGGCAAAGGATGATCACAATTTTCATGTAGGATGAGAAAATGAGCAAACAAAATTTGATACGTATTTGCACCAGAAATTTTTCAGATAATATTCTTGATAAAACAATGCCATCCCTGACTATTCTTTAATCGTCGAACGAGAAAATTAATGTTTTGTCTTCACTGATTTCATTGCCAAGAAAATGGAGTAAATTGTATTGAAAGAACTGAGTTGTAGATGTTTAATTGTTAATTGTTAGTTTAGGTTAGTTGGTCGCAGAGCTGGAAGTGGGTCAATATTTTTGACCCGCACCCGACCCGCGACCCGCGGACCCTTGACCCTACCCACCTGACCCATACCCATGACCCGCGGAAAATTATATGACCCACATGACCCACTTTTTGTTAATGATGCTCTAAGGCTAAATGGCTAAATCTTGGTCAGAAATAAAATAATATAAATATATAGCTGTTAATTCCATTTGACAATGACTCCAGTTTAATGAAAACAACTGATTTGAATATTTGAAATCTTATATAATTTTGGAAATTAAAATAAATGAAAGAAAAACAAAATTAAAGCACAATTAGGAACATTTTTCTTGAGTAGAATTAGCAGACGGTCGTAATTGTGTAATATATTTCTCCAGAAATTCCCTGAGCTTGAAGGAAAAATCTTGCGGACGGTTCTTACATTCCAACCTTTCTTACTTTTGCTATCGTCTATTTACAGAAATCATGGCAGTGCTACATGTTAAACGCTGTCATTTTTCAAAATATAGGCATCAACTTGCGGAAGCTGTGATAATTTTGGCCAGATCTTACGGAAAAGCAAAAATCAGACAACACTAGAATTCGGCGAAGCCGAAAAATTTTTTAAATTTCAGTGTTAAAATATGAATTTTGGAACCTCGACTGACCCGCTTTTGATCCACCTTTAACCCGCGGGTCACTCGTGTTGACCCACACCCTACCCGACCCGCGGGTACCCGCGGGTACCCGTGACCCACTTCCAGCTCTGGTTGGTCGAGCTATGGAACTGCATAGAACAGAAACACCACAACCTGCTGTTCGAGACATGATTTTCATGAGCACTTCTTTTGGAATCAGCCCTGGCAGGACGTTAATGAGAATGCAGTAAATTAGACTAACTTTCTGTAGAAAATTTGTACAGCATTAATAATTCTAAAGGCTAGACGGTACAGACCTTCAGTCAGGCCCGTAAGCCCGGCCCGGCCCGGCCCGCGGGCCGGGCCTAAGGTGGACCTGGCCGGCCCGGGCCGGGCCGAGGTAGGAAAATTTTGGGTGTTGGCCGGGCCTAGTACTGGAGCGGGCCGGGCTTCGGGCTGGGAGTTTTCAGTTAAAAGTTTTGTCTTGTTTTCAATTTTGTCAATTTTTATTAGAAATTATATTAATTTCTAAAATAAATTTTCTATAGTCAGTGGAATTATATTTCGATTTTTTTTTATTTTCGTAGCTTTTTAGAAGAGTACTGCCGGACTTAGTTAATGTACTTGTGTTTATATACTATCTCTAAATTGTACATTATCATCCTAAATGCAGTTTTATTTATTTTAATATTCTGTATGTATGCTTTCTTTCTAATTTATAGTATATTTCGTGCTTTCGTTGAATCGACGAGCTGAGCACCTGTTCCCTATTAAGCACATAGAATCGAACAGAGGACTGCACATACTTAGTTAAAACATGAGCCTGAGAAATCGCTTAAAATGGCTAAACGCGAATAAGTTCCGAAAAACGAAAAATTTTTTGTTTTTGGCAACGGCAAAAACTTAGTAGAACGGGCCCGGGCCGGGCCGGGCCTAAGTTGGAGCGGCCCGGGCCGGGCCGGGCCGAGGTCCAAAATTTTTGAAACGGGCCGGGCCGGAACGAGCAGAAATTTTAACGGGCCGGGCCGGGCCTGAAAATCCAGGCCCGTGAAGGTCTTTACTAGACGGCTTGTAGGAATTTATGGGGCCCCCGAAATTGGAAGATGAAATTAATCCTTTAGTTGCTCTCTTGCTGAGACGTTGGTCTGTATTAAAGAAAAGTGGTAAGGTCAAATGTAAAGGTCAATAGTTTGGGGGCAGATTCTCTAACTGCAAAATAAGTACAAAATATTGAAACCAAAAAGCACCAAAATTTGGTTCTGAATACTGAAATATTGAAATACTGAATACCAAAATACTGAATATCTCTATGCTTCTTGAGGAGTTGTGATCAACAATTTCGACGAAATCTGGCGTTATCATCATCACTCTAGAATGAGTGAAATCATAAAGAAACAGTCCGCTTAAAGCAATCGCTGAACTTCCTAGTAACACAAGAATAACTACTTATTTTATACCAATCGTTTCAGATATTATCATAACGATTACGCTTAGTAATGAAATCAACAGTAAAAGTATTCGATGGAGAAACGGGAAGTAGCACGATCTGTGTGCATACGTACATAGTTTTGACATTTCGCAAAACCAATATCGTTACTTAGGTTGATGAAATATCGCCTGCAATGAATTTTTATTCTGTTTCAAGTTTGTCGTCAGTAACTGTTTCTGTTTCAAGATAGTCGGTGCGTCTTATCCAGAGCTGAAAGATGAGACGAATTCTCCGATCCCATCCCATCCCATCCCACCAGACTTTCAAATTCACCGTCCCATCCCATCCCATTTGTGCGAACTGAGTTTTTCCAATCCCATACGATCCCACTTGCAGTATTTAGCATAACAATTGGTGTAGCATTGAAATTATAATATTGGCATAATTTAAGGTTGTGATATCCTCTTATGCAGTGACGATACGCCAATGATACTTGTGAATTCAAATCAATGGTAGCAAAATTCAAAAATTGCAAAAACAAAAATTAAAGATAAATCAGAAAAGTCGACGATGGCAATTGTTTGTCACATATATTTAAAATTCAGAGCCTGTTGCGGGAAATGCTGCAGTTGGGCTGAACACTGTATATCTAGCGTTCTAACTTGCATATATTTTCGCACATTGCTTAATTTAAGTGCCTCCACTGACCCATTTTTGACCCACCAATCACCCGCGGGATCACGTGTTGACCCACATCATACCCGACCCACGGCTACCCGTGACCCACTTCCAGCTCTGGCCAGATTTACTGGGGGTCCCTTCCTACTCAAACAAGTGATAACACGCAATTGCGTACTAGGTATATACTGATTTGAAGGATTCACTAAGGTACGCAATTGAGAAGGGCCGTTAGCATGCGCAGCCTTCGTCGCAAGCTGATAACAGAGAGTGTGACGCTTCTCACAATCTTATGTATTATGTACTCTCACGTTTTATCTATAACTTAGTGAGTACATCTTTTCAGATTGTAGCTGGTCAGGGGTCCCACATTATGATTGTAGTTGGTCTTCGGACCAACATTCTGACTTCCAATGAAACAATTCTGGTTTGACACCATCGGCGTCACCAGTTGGGAAGCGTTGCATGCATGCTGTATGGCAATATCTTTGTCCTCTAAAAGCACGTCGCCAATGATACTTGTGAATTAAACTCAATAGTAGAAAAATTCAATAATTGCAAAAACAAAAATTAAAGATCAAAACGGAAAGTCCTTAAGGGGTCGACGATGGCAATTGTTAGTTACATATGTTTAAAATTCAGAGCTTGTTGCGGGAAATCCTGCAGTTGGGTTAAACACTGTAAATCTAGCGTTCTAACTTGCATATATTTTCGCACATTGCTTAATTTATGACCCTCCACTGACCCACTTTTGATCCACCACTGACCAGCGGCCCACGTGTTGACCCACATCCTACCCGACCCACGGCTACCCGTGACCCGCTTTCAGCTCTGGTCAGATTTGCGGGGGTCCCTTCCTATCAAACAAGTGATCATACGCAATTGCGTACTGGGTATATACTGATTTGCGGGGTCCACTAGGTCCGCAATCGCGGGGGGGCCGTTAGCAAGCAGAGCATGGCTCGCAAGCTGATGACAGAGAGTGTGACGCTTGTCACACTCTTATGTATTATCAAGAGTACATAATACATAAGAGTGTGACAGCAGGCAAGCTCTCTGTTATCAGCTGTAGGTACATGCTATGTTCGCTAACGGCTGACCCCCCCAATGTGCTCTTCAAAGAAATTCGCACGCTATCTTTGCGTGTTAAAGCTCGCAACAGACGCACATTGAACCAACTGAGTAGTTGTGTTTTCGAGCTTCAGCATGCAAGCGTAGCGGCCAAATTTCTTTGAAGAGCACATACACCTTGGGGGGGGGTCAGCCGTTAGCGAACATAGCATGTACCTACAGCTGATAACAGAAAGCTTGCCTGCTGTCACACTCTTATATATTATGTACTCTTGGTATTATGTACTCTTGGTTTTATCTATAACTTAGTGAGTACCTATTTTCAGAATGTAAGAGGTCAGGGGATCCACATTCTGATTGTAGTTGGTCTGGGGGGGGGACCCACATTCTGATTTCCAATGAAACAATTATGGTTTGACACCAGTTGGGAGACGTTGGATGCATGGTATATGGCAATATCTTTGTCCTCTAAAAGCACGTCCTGGGAGTATGACATCACAGACAGTGTTTCAGTTTTGCATTCTTCCGCCTCTGTTCGGATAGTTGCTGTTTTAGCAACCCCGGAAGGAATCACTAGCAAGTTGACATTCACTGAGTGGTGATTCAGATGACCAAATCGCAGCAAAACTGAGTTCTGAGAAATACTGAATATCTCTATGCTTCTTGAGGAGTTGTGATCAACAATTTCGACGAAGTCTGGCGTTACCATCATCACTCTAGAATGAGTGAAATCATAAAGAAACAGTCCGCTTAAAGCAATCGCTGAACATCCTAGTAACACAAGAATAACTGCTTGTTTTATACCAATCGTTTCAGACATTATCATAACGATTACGCTTAGTAATGAAATCAACAGTAAAAGTATTCGATGGAGAAACGGGAAGTAGCACCATCTGTGTGCATACATACATAGCTTTGACATTTCGCAAAACCAATATCGTTACTTAGGTTGATGAAATCTCGTCTGCAATGAATATTTATTTTTATTTTATTCAACCCCGGAAGGAATCACTAGCAAGTTGACATTCACTGAATGGTGATTCAGATGACCAAATCGCACCAAAACTGAGTTCTGAGAAATACTGAATATCTCTATGCTTCTTGAGGAGTTGTGATCAACAATTTCGACGAAGTCTGGCGTTACCATCATCACTTTAGAATGAGTGAAATCATAAAGAAACAGTCCGCTTAAAGCAATCGCTGAACTTCCTAGTAACACAAGAATAACTACTTGTTTTATACCAACCGTTTCAGATATTATCATAACGATTACGCTTAGTAATGAAATCAACAGTAAAAGTATTCGATGGAGAAACGGGAAGTAGCACGATCTGTGCGCATACATACATAGTTTTGGCATTTCGCAAAACCAATATCGTTACTTAGGTTGATGAAATCTCGTCTGCAATGAATTTTTATTCTGTTTCAAGTTTGTCGTCAGTAACTGTTTCTGTTTCAAGATAGTCGGTGCGTCTTATCCAGAGCTGAAAGATGAGACAAATTCTCCGATCCCATCACATCCCATCCCACCAGACTTTCAAATTCACCGTCCCATCCCATTACATTTGTGCGAACTGAGTTTTTCCAATCCCATACGATCCTACTTGCAGTATTTAGCATTACAATTGGTGTAGCATTGAAATTATAATATTGGCATAATTTAAGATTGAGAAATCCTCTTATGCAGTGACGATACGCCAACGATACTTGTGAATTAAAATCAATGGTAGCAAAATTCAAAAATTGCAAAAACAAAAATTAAAGATAAATCGGAAAATCCTTAAAAAGTCGAAAGATGGCAATTGTTTGTCACATATATTTAAAATTCTGAGCTTGTTGCGGGAAATGCTGCCGTTGGGCTGAACACTGTATATCTAGCGTTCTAACTTGCATATACTTTCGCACATTGCTTAATTTAAGTGCCTCCACTGACCCATTTTTGACCCACCAATCACCCGCGGTACCACTTGTTGAAACACATCCTACCCGGCCCACGGCTACCCGTGACCCACTTCCAGCTCTGGCCAGATTTTCGGGGCGTCCCTTCCTATTCAAACAAGTGATCATACTCAATTGCGTACTGGGTATATACTGATTTGGAGGATTCACTAGGTACGCAATTGCGAAGGGCCGCTAGCGTGCGGAGCCTTGGTCGCAATCTGATAACAGAGAGTGTGACGCTTGTCACACTCTTATGTATTATGTACTCCTGGTTTTATCTATAACTTAGTGAGTACTTCTTTTCAGAATGTAGGTGGTCAGGGGTTCCGCATTCTGATTGTATTTGGTCTGGGGACCCACATTCTGATTTCCAATGAAACAATTATGGTTTGGCACCAGTTGGGAGACGTTGAATGCATGGTGTATTCGGTGCATTCTGTTTCAAGATAGTCGGTGCGTCTTATCCAGAGCTGAAAGATGAGACGAATTCTCCGATCCCATCCCATCCCATCCCACCAGACTTACAAACTCACCGTCCCATCCCATCCCATTTGTGCGAACTGAGTTTTTCCAATCCCATACGATACCACTTGCAGTATTTAGCATTACAATTGGTGTAGCATTGAAATTTAAATATTGGCATAATTTAAGGTTGTTACAAAATTGACTGAGCAGTAACGTCGCACTTTAAGTAGCAGTAAGTAGCAGTAGAGCTTTAAGGGTGTAAACTGGAAAAACTTGAACTGGATTTGTTGAATACCAACAAATCGCTTTGAAAAATAGGACTGCTTTATAAAAATTGCAGAATTAACAGCAAATGCTATTTCCAAGTGAAATGCGGTGAAATTGAATTGAAATTAACTGAATTATCAGTCAATTATATTGATTAAACTTACAATTTCAAAGCTCGGAGCTCAAGTTCCCGGGTTTCGGCACCATATAAATTTAACTGAGCAGTAACATCTAACGCAATCTGCTATACGACTAAGTCAGACCTATACATACATTACGAACTCTTTAAAAGCAACCTCTCTCAATCACCTTATTCTAATTTAATAAACACAACAATCAGGTTATTTACAGCTCGGCCCAAAACAGACAATATTCATTCGACATAACCAGATAGTTCTAGCTTCTGTTTACAACTATTTTAGTAATGGATCAAATCTCTTTTAAGTCACTGTTCTTTCTTTATTAGTAATGATATTGCGCAGAGCGCAACAGTTGTAGTATTCTTTTATGCAGTGACGATACGCCAATGATACTTGTGAATTAAAATCAATAATGAAAAAATTCAAAAATTGTAAAAACAAGAATTAAAGATAAATCGGAAAATCCTTAACAAGTCGTTGTTGTTTGTCACATATATTTAAAATTCAGAGCTTGTTGCGGGAAATGCTGCAGTTGGGTTGAACACTGTATATCTAGCGTTCTAACTTGCATATATTTTCGCACATTGCTTAATTTAAGTGTCTCCACTGACCCATTTTGACCCACCAATCACCCGCGGGCCCACGTGTTGACCCACATCCTACCCGACCCACGGCTACCCGTAACCCGCTTTCAGCTCTGGTCAGATTTGCGGCGGTCCCTTCCTATTCAAACAAGTGATCATACGCAATTGCGAACTAGGTACTGATTTGCGGGGTCCACTAGGTACGCAATCGCGGGAGCCGTTAGCGTGCAGAGCATGGCCCGCAAGCTGATAACAGAGAGTGTGACGCCTGTAACACTCTTATGTATTATGTATTCTTTGTTTTATCTATAACTTAGTGATTACCTCATTTCAGAATGTAGGTGGTCAGGGGTCCCACATTCCGATTTCCAATGAAACAATTATGGTTTGGCACCATCGGCGTCACCAGTTGGGAGACGTTGGATGCATGGTGTATGGCAATATCTTTGTCCTCTAAAGGCACGTCCTGGGAGTATGTCATCACAGACAAGGTTTCAGTTTTGCACTCCTCAGTCACCGCACGGATGGTTGCGGTCTTAGCAACTCCAGAAGGAACTACCAGCTGGTTCACATTAACTGAGTGGTAATACAAACTACCAAATTGCACAAGTATTGGGCTCTGGGAAATGTTATAGATTTCCATGCTTCTGGAGGCCCCGTGATTAAGTATTTCGACGTAATTCGGTGTAATCATGACCACTCTAGAATGAGTGAAAGCATAAATAAACAATCCGCTTAGGGCAATCGCTGAACTTCCAAGCATAACAAGAATAACTATTTGTTTGCTGCCAATCGTTTCAGATAGTATCACGACACTTATGGTTAGTATTGAAATCAATAGTAGAAGTGAACGATAGAGGAATTCGAAATAGCACGATTTGTGTGCATACATACATAGTTTTGACATTTCGCAAAACCAATATCGTTACTTACGTTGACGAAATCTCGTCTGCAATGAATTTTTATTCTGTTTCAAGTCCTTCGTCAGTAACTGTTTCTGTTTCAAGGTGGTCGGTGCGTCTTATCCAGAGTTGGCAAATGAGACGAATTCCCCGATCCCATCCCATCCCACCAGGTTTTCAAATTCAACGTACCATCCCCTCCCATTTGTGCGAACTGAGTTTTTCCAATCCCATACAATCCCACTGGCAGTATTTAACTTTACAATTGGTGTAGCATTGAAATTTCAATATTGGCATAATTTAAGGTTGTTACAAATTTAACTGAGCAGTAACGTCGCAGTTTAAGTATCAGTAAGTAGCAGTAGAGCTTTAAGGGTGTAAACTGGAAAAACTTGAACTGGATTTGTTGAATACCAACAAATCGCTTTGAAAAATAGGACTGCTTTATAAAAATTGCAGAATTAACAGCAAGTGCTATTTCCAAATGAAATGCGGTGAAATTGAATTGAAATTAACTGAATTATCAGTCAATTATATTGATTAAACTTACAATTTCAAAGCTTGGAGCTCAAGTTCCCGGGTTTCGGCACCATATAAATTTAACTGAGCAGTAACATCTAACGCAATCTGCTATACGACTAAGCCAGACCTATACATACATTACGGACTCTTTAAAAGCAACCTCTCTCAATCACCTTATTCTAATTTAATAAACACAAAAATCAGGTTATTTACAGTTCAGCCCAAAAACAGACAATATTCATTCGACATAACCAGATAGTTCTAACTTCTGTTAACAACTATTTTAGTAATGGATCAAACCTTTTAAGTCACTGTTCTTTCTTTATTAGTAATGATATTGCGCAGAGCGCAACAGTTGTAGCATTCTTTTATGCAGTGACGATGATACTTGTGAATTAAAATCAATAATGAAAAAATTCAAAAATTGCAAAAACAAAAATTAAAGATCAAATCGGAAAATCCTTAAGGGGTCGACGATGGCAATTGTTTGTTACATATAATTAAAATTCAGAGCTTGTGGCGGGAAATCCTGCAGTTGGGGTAAACACTGTATATCTAGCGTTCTAACTTGCATATATTTTCGCACATTGTTTAATTTAAGTGCCTCCACTGACCCATTTTGACCCACCAATCACCCGCGGGCCCACGTGTTGACCCACATCCTACCCGACCCACGGCTACCCGTAACCCGCTTTCAGCTCTGGTCAGATTTGCGGCGGTCCCTTCCTATTCAAACAAGTGATCATACGCAATTGCGAACTAGGTACTGATTTGCGGGGTCCACTAGGTACGCAATCGCGGCAGCCGTTAGCGTGCAGAGCATGGCCCGCAAGCTGATAACAGAGAGTGTGACGCCTGTAACACTCTTATGTATTATGTATTCTTTGTTTTATCTATAACTTAGTGATTACCTCATTTCAGAATGTAGGTGGTCAGGGGTCCCACATTCCGATTTCCAATGAAACAATTATGGTTTGGCACCATCGGCGTCACCAGTTGGGAGACGTTGGATGCATGGTGTATGGCAATATCTTTGTCCTCTAAAGGCACGTCCTGGGAGTATGTCATCACAGACAATGTTTCAGTTTTGCACTCCTCAGTCACCGCACGGATGGTTGCGGTCTTAGCAACTCCAGAAGGAACTACCAGCTGGTTCACATTAACTGAGTGGTAATACAAATTACCAAATTGCACAAGTATTGGGCTCTGGGAAATGTTATAGATTTCCATGCTTCTGGAGGCCCCGTGATTAAGTATTTCGACGTAATTCGGTGTAATCATGACCACTCTAGAATGAGTGAAAGCATAAATAAACAATCCGCTTAGGGCAATCGCTGAACTTCCAAGCATAACAAGAATAACTATTTGTTTGCTGCCAATCGTTTCAGATAGTATCACGACACTTATGGTTAGTATTGAAATCAATAGTAGAAGTGAACGATAGAGGAATTCGAAATAGCACGATTTGTGTGCATACATACATAGTTTTGACATTTCGCAAAACCAATATCGTTACTTACGTTGACGAAATCTCGTCTGCAATGAATTTTTATTCTGTTTCAAGTCCTTCGTCAGTAACTGTTTCTGTTTCAAGGTGGTCGGTGCGTCTTATCCAGAGTTGGCAAATGAGACGAATTCCCCGATCCCATCCCATCCCACCAGGTTTTCAAATTCAACGTACCTTCCCCTCCCATTTGTGCGAACTGAGTTTTTCCAATCCCATACAATCCCACTGGCAGTATTTAACTTTACAATTGGTGTAGCATTGAAATTTTAATATTGGCATAATTTAAGGTTGTTACAAATTTAACTGAGCAGTAACGTCGCACTTTAAGTATCAGTAAGTAGCAGTAGAGCTTTAAGGGTGTAAACTGGAAAAACTTGAACTGGATTTGTTGAATACCAACAAATCGCTTTGAAAAATAGGACTGCTTTATAAAAATTGCAGAATTAACAGCAAGTGCTATTTCCAAATGAAATGCGGTGAAATTGAATTGAAATTAACTGAATTATCAGTCAATTATATTGATTAAACTTACAATTTCAAAGCTTGGAGCTCAAGTTCCCGGGTTTCGGCACCATATAAATTTAACTGAGCAGTAACATCTAACGCAATCTGCTATACGACTAAGCCAGACCTATACATACATTACGGACTCTTTAAAAGCAACCTCTCTCAATCACCTTATTCTAATTTAATAAACACAAAAATCAGGTTATTTACAGTTCAGCCCAAAAACAGACAATATTCATTCGACATAACCAGATAGTTCTAACTTCTGTTAACAACTATTTTAGTAATGGATCAAACCTTTTTAAGTCACTGTTCTTTCTTTATTAGTAATGATATTGCGCAGAGCGCAACAGTTGTAGCATTCTTTTATGCAGTGACGATGATACTTGTGAATTAAAATCAATAATGAAAAAATTCAAAAATTGCAAAAACAAAAATTAAAGATCAAATCGGAAAATCCTTAAGGGGTCGACGATGGCAATTGTTTGTTACATATAATTAAAATTCAGAGCTTGTGGCGGGAAATCCTGCAGTTGGGGTAAACACTGTATATCTAGCGTTCTAACTTGCATATATTTTCGCACATTGCTTAATTTAAGTGCCTCCACTGACCCATTTTGACCCACCAATCACCCGCGGGCCCACGTGTTGACCCACATCCTACCCGACCCACGGCTACCCGTAACCCGCTTTCAGCTCTGGTCAGATTTGCGGCGGTCCCTTCCTATTCAAACAAGTGATCATACGCAATTGCGAACTAGGTACTGATTTGCGGGGTCCACTAGGTACGCAATCGCGGGAGCCGTTAGCGTGCAGAGCATGGCCCGCAAGCTGATAACAGAGAGTGTGACGCCTGTAACACTCTTATGTATTATGTATTCTTTGTTTTATCTATAACTTAGTGATTACCTCATTTCAGAATGTAGGTGGTCAGGGGTCCCACATTCCGATTTCCAATGAAACAATTATGGTTTGGCACCATCGGCGTCACCAGTTGGGAGACGTTGGATGCATGGTGTATGGCAATATCTTTGTCCTCTAAAGGCACGTCCTGGGAGTATGTCATCACAGACAATGTTTCAGTTTTGCACTCCTCAGTCACCGCACGGATGGTTGCGGTCTTAGCAACTCCAGAAGGAACTACCAGCTGGTTCACATTAACTGAGTGGTAATACAAATTACCAAATTGCACAAGTATTGGGCTCTGGGAAATGTTATAGATTTCCATGCTTCTGGAGGCCCCGTGATTAAGTATTTCGACGTAATTCGGTGTAATCATGACCACTCTAGAATGAGTGAAAGCATAAATAAACAATCCGCTTAGGGCAATCGCTGAACTTCCAAGCATAACAAGAATAACTATTTGTTTGCTGCCAATCGTTTCAGATAGTATCACGACACTTATGGTTAGTATTGAAATCAATAGTAGAAGTGAACGATAGAGGAATTCTAAATAGCACGATTTGTGTGCATACATACATAGTTTTGACATTTCGCAAAACCAATATCGTTACTTACGTTGACGAAATCTCGTCTGCAATGAATTTTTATTCTGTTTCAAGTCCTTCGTCAGTAACTGTTTCTGTTTCAAGGTGGTCGGTGCGTCTTATCCAGAGTTGGCAAATGAGACGAATTCCCCGATCCCATCCCATCCCACCAGGTTTTCAAATTCAACGTACCATCCCCTCCCATTTGTGCGAACTGAGTTTTTCCAATCCCATACAATCCCACTGGCAGTATTTAACTTTACAATTGGTGTAGCATTGAAATTTTAATATTGGCATAATTTAAGGTTGTTACAAATTTAACTGAGCAGTAACGTCGCACTTTAAGTATCAGTAAGTAGCAGTAGAGCTTTAAGGGTGTGAACTGGAAAAACTTGAACTGGATTTGTTGAATACCAACAAATCGCTTTGAAAAATAGGACTGCTTTACAAAAATTGCAGAATTAACAGCAAGTGCTATTTCCAAATGAAATGCGGTGAAATTGAATTGAAATTAACTGAATTATCAGTCAATTATATTGATTAAACTTACAATTTCAAAGCTTGGAGCTCAAGTTCCCGGGTTTCGGCACCATATAAATTTAACTGAGCAGTAACATCTAACGCAATCTGCTATACGACTAAGCCAGACCTATACATACATTACGGACTCTTTAAAAGCAACCTCTCTCAATCACCTTATTCTAATTTAATAAACACAAAAATCAGGTTATTTACAGTTCAGCCCAAAAACAGACAATATTCATTCGACATAACCAGATAGTTCTAACTTCTGTTAACAACTATTTTAGTAATGGATCAAACCTTTTTAAGTCACTGTTCTTTCTTTATTAGTAATGATATTGCGCAGAGCGCAACAGTTGTAGCATTCTTTTATGCAGTGACGATGATACTTGTGAATTAAAATCAACAATGAAAAAATTCAAAAATTGCAAAAACAAAAATTAAAGATAAATCGGAAAATCCTTAACAAGTCGTTGTTGTTTGTCACATATATTTAAAATTCAGAGCTTGTGGCGGGAAATCCTGCAGTTGGGGTAAACACTGTATATCTAGCGTTCTAACTTGCATATATTTTCGCACATTGCTTAATTTATGACCCACTGTCTCCACTGACCCATTTTGACCCACCAATCACCCGCGGGCCCACGTGTTGACCCACATCCTACCCGACCCACGGCTACCCGTAACCCGCTTTCAGCTCTGGTCAGATTTGCGGCGGTCCCTTCCTATTCAAACAAGTGATCATACGCAATTGCGAACTAGGTACTGATTTGCGGGGTCCACTAGGTACGCAATCGCGGGAGCCGTTAGCGTGCAGAGCATGGCCCGCAAGCTGATAACAGAGAGTGTGACGCCTGTAACACTCTTATGTATTATGTATTCTTTGTTTTATCTATAACTTAGTGATTACCTCAATTCAGAATGTAGGTGGTCAGGGGTCCCACATTCCGATTTCCAATGAAACAATTATGGTTTGGCACCATCGGCGTCACCAGTTGGGAGACGTTGGATGCATGGTGTATGGCAATATCTTTGTCCTCTAAAGGCACGTCCTGGGAGTATGTCATCACAGACAATGTTTCAGTTTTGCACTCCTCAGTCACCGCACGGATGGTTGCGGTCTTAGCAACTCCAGAAGGAACTACCAGCTGGTTCACATTAACTGAGTGGTAATACAAATTACCAAATTGCACAAGTATTGGGCTCTGGGAAATGTTATAGATTTCCATGCTTCTGGAGGCCCCGTGATTAAGTATTTCGACGTAATTCGGTGTAATCATGACCACTCTAGAATGAGTGAAAGCATAAATAAACAATCCGCTTAGGGCAATCGCTGAACTTCCAAGCATAACAAGAATAACTATTTGTTTGCTGCCAATCGTTTCAGATAGTATCACGACACTTATGGTTAGTATTGAAATCAATAGTAGAAGTGAACGATAGAGGAATTCGAAATAGCACGATTTGTGTGCATACATAGTTTTGACATTTCGCAAAACCAATATCGTTACTTACGTTGACGAAATCTCGTCTGCAATGAATTTTTATTCTGTTTCAAATCCTTCGTCAGTAACTGTTTCTGTTTCAAGGTGGTCGGTGCGTCTTATCCAGAGTTGGCAAATGAGACGAATTCCCCGATCCCATCCCATCCCACCAGGTTTTCAAATTCAACGTACCATCCCCTCCCATTTGTGCGAACTGAGTTTTTCCAATCCCATACAATCCCACTGGCAGTATTTAACTTTACAATTGGTGTAGCATTGAAATTTTAATATTGGCATAATTTAAGGTTGTTACAAATTTAACTGAGCAGTAACGTCGCACTTTAAGTATCAGTAAGTAGCAGTAGAGCTTTAAGGGTGTAAACTGGAAAAACTTGAACTGGATTTGTTGAATACCAACAAATCGCTTTGAAAAATAGGACTGCTTTATAAAAATTGCAGAATTAACAGCAAGTGCTATTTCCAAATGAAATGCGGTGAAATTGAATTGAAATTAACTGAATTATCAGTCAATTATATTGATTAAACTTACAATTTCAAAGCTCGGAGCTCAAGTTCCCGGGTTTCGGCACCATATAAATTTAACTGAGCAGTAACATCTAACGCAATCTGCTATACGACTAAGTCAGACCTATACATACATTACGGACTCTTTAAAAGCAACCTCTCTCAATCACCTTATTCTAATTTAATAAACACAACAATCAGGTTATTTACAGCTCGGCCCAAAACAGACAATATTCATTCGACATAACCAGATAGTTCTAGCTTCTGTTTACAACTATTTTAGTAATGGATCAAATCTCTTTTAAGTCACTGTTCTTTCTTTATTAGTAATGATATTGCGCAGAGCGCAACAGTTGTAGCATTCTTTTATGCAGTGACGATGATACTTGTGAATTAAAATCAATAATGAAAAAATTCAAAAATTGCAAAAACAAAAATTAAAGATCAAATCGGAAAATCCTTAAGGGGTCGACGATGGCAATTGTTAGTTACATATATTTAAAATTCAGAGCTTGTGGCGGGAAATGCTGCAGTTGGGTTGAACACTGTATATCTAGCGTTCTAACTTGCATATATTTTCGCACATTGCTTAATTTATGACCCTCCACTGACCCACTTTTGATCCACCACTGACCAGCGGCCCACGTGTTGACCCACATCCTACCCGACCCACGGCTACCCGTGACCCGCTTTCAGCTCTGGTCAGATTTGCGGGGGTCCCTTCCCATTCAAACAAGTGATCATACGCAATTGCGAACTAGGTACTGATTTGCGGGGGTCCACTAGGTACGCAATCGCGGGAGCCGTTAGCGTGCAGAGCATGGCTCGCAAGCTGATAACAGAGAGTGTGACGCTTGTAACACTCTTATGTATTATGTACTCTTTGTTTTATCTATAAGTTAGTGAGTACCTCTTTTTAGAATGTAGGTGGTCAGGGGTCCCACATTCCAATTTCCAATGAAACAATTATGGTTTGACACCATCGGCGTTACCAGTTGGGAGGCGTTGGATGCATGGTGTGTGGCAATATCTTTGTCCTCTAAAAGCACGTCCTGGGAGTATGTCATCACAGACAATGTTTCAGTTTTGCATTCTTCCGTCTCTGTTCGGATTGTTGCTGTTTTAGCAACCCCGGAAGGAATCACCAGCAAGTTGACATTAACTGAGTGGTGATTCAGATGACCAAATCGCACCAAAATTTGGTTCTGAATACTGAAATATTGAAATACTGAATACCAAAATACTGAATATCTCTATGCTTCTTGAGGAGTTGTGATCAACAATTTCGACGAAATCTGGCGTTATCATCATCACTCTAGAATGAGTGAAATCATAAAGAAACAGTCCGCTTAAAGCAATCGCTGAACTTCCTAGTAACACAAGAATAACTACTTGCTTTGTACCAATCGTTTCAGATATTATTATAACGATTACGCTTAGTAATGAAATCAACAGCAAAAGTATTCGATGGAGAAACGGAAAGTAGCACCATCTGTGTGCATACATACATAGTTTTGACATTTCGCAAAACCAATATCGTTACTTACGTTGACGAAATCTCGTCTGCAATGAATTTTTATTCTGTTTCAATTCTTTCGTCAGTAACTGTTTCTGTTTCAATGTGGTCGGTGCGTCTTATCCAGAGTTGGCAAATGAAAAGAATACTCCGATCCAGTCGCATCCCGTCACACCAGATTTTCAAATTCACCGTCCCACCCCCTTCCATTTGTGCGAACTGAGTTTTTCTAATCCCATACAGTCCCACTTGCAGTATTTAACTTTATAATTGGTGTAGCATTGAAATTTTAATATTGGCATAATTTAAGGTTGTTATAAATTTAACTGAGCAGTAACGTCGCACTTTAAGTAGCAGTAAGTAGCAGTAGCACTTTAAGGGTGTAAACTGGAAATACTTGAACTGGATTTGTTGAATACCAACAAATCACGTTGAATACGAGAGGCCACAACCTTGACTGGATTTGTTGAACAACAACAAACCGCTTTGAAAAGATAGGACTACTTTATAAGACTTGCGGAATTAACAGCAAGTGCTATTTCCAAATGAAATGCGGTGAAATTAAATTGAAATTAACTGAATAATCAGTCAATTATATTGATGAAACTTACAATTTCAAAGCTTGGAGCTCAAGTTCCCTCTCTCTCAATCACCTTATTCTAATTTAATAAACACAACAATCAGGTTATTTACAGCTCGGCCCAAAAGCAGACAATATTCATTCGACATAACCAGACAATATTCATTCATTCTGTTTACAACTATTTTAGCAATATATCAAATCTCTGTCAAATCTCTGCGTCTTTTAAGTCACTGTTCTTTCTTTATTAGTAATGATACTGCGCAAAGGGCAACATTCCGGAAAGACAATTAATATCCTTATTGAAGACGCCTGCGTTTGGTTGGGAGAGGTACAGACTTTGGATGGGGATATTTCTGACCGCTGAGGGTGTAGGGATGTAGGCGTAAGGCAGGGCTGATTTGGCTACATTTCTTCCACATTGTACGGTAGCCTTCGTGATTGACGTGTAGCTGATCAGAATCATATTTGGTCTGATCAAGTGAACCGTTAGAATGGATAAACGAACTGGAATTCAACCAGCTCTCAAAATGTTGGGGTTGGATTGGTAACGGCTCGTCTTTTGTTGTACCCACAAATGATGACTCGCAACGTTGGAAACACGTGGAGTAGGAATGGTTGACTTTAGGATTAAGGTCGTGGAACAGTTGGAGGAAACGCGATCCATCACCTTTCGAAGCTTACGAAATGATCACAACACAGTAATCTTTAAGGACAAGATTATGCTGAACAACTGCTTTGGCCAGATCATGAACTCTATTCCATTCGAAAGATCCAATCGGGGAATTAGGCGATTGCCGATTTGCCTCAATGCCCACTGTTCAGTTGTAGTTGGGCTGGCTCGAAAGCCACTACAGTTGAGAACAAAGTTGGCATCGATGTTTAATCCATGCTGACGCAGAATGCAGCACCATTTGCACAGAGGTAATGGAGTTGTTCCCAAAGGGCATTGCAGGAAACCGGAAAAATCGGGACAGCGGGGACTCAGAGTCGACGACAATCTTCATCTCTAAAAAGAACAAAAATACTATAAGTAAACGTACAAAGTACACGTACTGATAGATGCATTCAGAAAATTCTCATATCTATATACAATCGATTTAGTTCGTGAATTTACAACGAACTCTATACTAAATTTGACTATTTGGCTTTGAAGATTACTGTTTGTGAATTTCACAAACAGTCTGTCGACGAGTTTTCTTCGTCGTCAAGCATTTCTTTAATTTTTGCTTCGCTTTCATTTTTGCAGTCTGGTAGGCTTTTCTTGTAGAGCTGATTTTGACGAAAGTTCAACCTTGTTCCCAGTTTCTTTAGCTCGTTCTAAACCTTGTTCAAATGGATACAAAAGTTTAAGTGGTCTCCACAACTTCTTTCCTCCGGGAATCAAAATTGTCGCCGAACGGGCTTGGCCATCGTTACTAACGTGACGTTCCTCAATTTTGCCAAGTCTCCATCGACATCTGGGCAGATTTTCTTTAATTAGCACAACCGACACCACACACAAACATCTCAGCATCAATTGTTTAGGGCCAGGACATAAGTACACCGAGTGCCGGAGGAAGAAATCCTGTTTCTACCGCCGAAAGACATCATCACAGCGCTCTCTGCTTCTCACAAAAGAAGGCTCAATCTGATACCACCTCGCACTTGGCTGAGGTTATTAACGGTGATGAGCCCCAAAAAACCGGCGATGAGTCTACTTGAGAACCGATCATGCTGGCTGGTGCAGATGATTCGGATGCAATTATCATGGCAACTGCTCAAATCCCTGTTTCAGATCCTTTTACTGGGAATGAATCAGTCTTCACCGTTTATATGGATTCTGGTTCCCGATATGCCTGTGTTGACAGACAAGCAGCGACACAATTAGGATTGAAGTGAACAAAGGAAGTTGAACTCAAAACTGCCAGATTAAATCCAATAAGTCAAAAGGCATCAAGTGGTTCCCGCCCGACATTTTTCTGCTTACAGAATGAGTTTATAATATTCGGGGCCCCATAACTCATTTGTCCTATATTTTGACGCGTTAGCCCTATTACAACTTTTTATCTACGTAATGCATCTGTCAAAACAACGTTGGCACACTATGCTTCCAAGCTACGTAAATTTTTATATATTGACTAGTCAATCATTTATAGTTGACGTAAAGAATAAGTATTTATGTAAAATACTGCCAAGTCTTAACTGTTTACATACTAATATATAAAAGAAATTTTTTCAAGAACAAATTTATGAAACACTTATGAGAAGAATTTACAGTTTCGCGTATATCTGAATGCTAATTCTCGTAAATAACCAATAACCAATCTACGCAGTATTCGTCCAACCGTAACATTCATATTTATTGAACTAAAATTTCTTTACGTAGAATTGACGTATAACCATTTGTGTCTAATTTTTCCGTTGAAAACATTAAACTCTTTTGATGTTTGTTTTTTACATATATTTAATCCAGTATTGCAAATATCTGCCAAGACAAGTTCACACTTAAGGTTTCTAGGAGTTGCTGTATATATAATAAAACAATAAAAAATCTATTTTATACATATACTACATATAGCTGCACATATGCATACTTTGCTATAAGCACTAGAGCAAAGCTAGTCTCCAACAGAAAGTGATGTAGCTAAGCAAAAAGTGGACGGAGTTGAATAAGTTGAATAAAATTAGACGGAATTCATCTCCCCGGGACATTGAGATCTGTTGTTGCCAGTTAACGGGAAAACTGTATGGAGATGCACTGTATTTTTGCAAAAATTCATTCTAGTTTTCTGATGAAATGCTGTTTACAATTTGGACGACGTTCCTTTTCCATGATTTTCATGATTTCCATGATCCATGATTTTCCTTGAAATCTAATTAAACTGATTCAGAAGGATATTGGATCTTTTGCGCTTCTCCTATTAAACTAATGATTTTTGAGCAATATTTGAGCAGCAATTTTGTCAGGCTGGTGAATGATGAATTCAAAACTGCATGAGATAAGCAAGCTTTTAACGTTTACTCACAGCAAAGTCGAAAAACTTTAATTTAAAAGCAAAAATTTGATTAGTGCCCAGCAACCCTAAAACCCTATTGCATTAATATCTAGTACTATACGCAGTAGGAGTAGTTAAATTCCTGTCCTTTTTTCCAAAACACTAATACATAGATAAAGTAGGATTCCATCTTTAATATCCACGGCTTTTCCAAGGACACAATCCACTAGTATTCAACTGCTTCAGTCGGTTCTCGTAGCAGACTTCAACACTTCTCTTTAATTTACACCATTATTTATTTAGGGCTCGCAATACAAGAAACCATACCGTAATTTTCATTGCTCAGTTTCCTTTGTAGCAGACTTCCCTCAGTATATATTCCAGTAAACCATGATTTCTTGAAGATACGCAGTAGTTACAACAAAACAATTTGTTTGTAATATGCAAAATGTTCATTGCTCAATTTCCTTGATAAAAGACTTTCCCTCAGTATATATTCACGTAGACTACGCTCCAAAAACTATTTCAGGCATATTTGGATAGTTAATGCACGGATAGACAACAGCTCTTTAAACGAAAAGATTTCTTGGAGATGCGCGGTAGTTAAATGAAAACGATTTGCTTGTAATATGCAAAATTTCCATTGCTCAATTCCCTTGATAGAAGACTTTCCCTCAGTATATATCCCCGTAGACTACGCTCCAAAAACTATTTCAGGCATACTTGGATAGTCAATGCACGGATAGACAACAGCTCTTTAAACGAAAAGATTTCTTGGAGATGCGCGGTAGTTAAATGAAAACTATTTGCTTGTAATATGCAAAATCTCCATTGCTCAATTTCCGTTGTAGCAGATTTCTCTCAGTATATATTGAAGTAGACCATTCTCTAAAAACTAATTCAGGCATTTTTGGACAGTTACTGCAAGCAATCTTATAGACTTCGTACACCAAAAAATTTTAAAGGCCCAAATAAAAATTCAAGATAAAACAAACCACAATTCTTCTTCACTTATTTCTACAAGCGATGCCGGCTAGCTTCACCTAGTTTTGAGATTTTTTGTTACTTTAGCAAAAATAGAATGGGATCTTTTCCGTTGCCTTCCATATAGAAACCTTTACTTTTGAGGTTTTTAACTTTAACAACACTTGTCATCAACTGTCATATATACCAGAATGTTCTAGACTTATGTTTTGCAGATATGAATAGTTGCAAAAGGTACTCTATTGAAAAGTGTTACTTTCACCTTGCTTTCACTCACACAATGTTGACGTGTATGCAGACAAGCTGGACTCTCTTACATTTGAAAGCACAAATTTGATTAGTGCCCAGCAACCCTAAGACCCTATCGCATTAATATCTAGTACTATACGCAGTAGGAGTAGTTAAATTCCTGTCCTTTTTTCCAAAACACTAATACATAAAGTAGGATTCCATCTTTAATATCCACGGCTTTTCCAAGGCCACATTCCACAAGTATTCAACTGCTTCAGTCGGTTCTCGTAAAGTCCAGCAGACTTCAACATTTCTCTTTAATTTGCACCATTATTTATTTAGGGCTCGCAATACAGTTTTGCTCAGTTTCCTTTGTAGCAGACTTCCCTCAGTATATATTCCAGTAAACCATGCTCCAAAACTAATTTAGGCATTTTTGATAGCTAGTGCACGGATAGACAACAGCGTTTTAAACGAAAAGATTTCTTGAAGATACGCAGTAGTTACAACAAAACAATTTGTTTGTAATATGCAAAATGTTCATTGCTCAATTTCCTTGATAGAAGACTTTCCCTCAGTATATATCCCCGTAGACTACGCTCCAAAAACTATATCAGGCATACTTGGATAGTCAATGCACGGATAGACAACAGCTCTTTAAACGAAAAGATTTCTTGGAGATGCGCGGTAGTTAAATGAAAACTATTTGCTTGTAATATGCAAAATTTCCTTTGCTCAATTTCCGTTGTAGCAGACTTTCCCTCAGTATTTATTCCTGTAGACTAAGCTCCAAAAACTAATTCAGGCATTTTTGGACAGTTAGTGCACGGACAGACAACAGCTTTTTAAACGAAAAGATTTCTTGAAGATACGCAGTAGTTACAACAAAACAATTTGTTTGTAATATGCAAAATGTTCATTGCTCAATTTCCTTGATAGAAGACTTTCCCTCAGTATATATCCCCGTAGACTACGCTCCAAAAACTATTTCAGGCATATTTGGATAGTCAATGCACGGATAGACACAGCTCTTTAAACGAAAAGATTTCTTGGAGATGCGCGGTAGTTAAATGAAAACTATTTGCTTGTAATATGCAAAATTTCCTTTGCTCAATTTCCGTTGTAGCAGACTTTCCCTCAGTATTTATTCCTGTAGACTACGCTCCAAAAACTAATTCAGGCATTTTTGGACAGTTAGTGCACGGACAGACAACAGCTTTTTAAACGAAAAGATTTCTTGAAGATACGCAGTAGTTACAACAAAACAATTTGTTTGTAATATGCAAAATGTTCATTGCTCAATTTCCTTGATTGAAGATTTTCCCTCAGTATATATCCCCGTAGACTACGCTCCAGAAACTATTTCAGGCATATTTGGATAGTCAATGCACGGATAGACAACAGCTCTTTAAACGAAAAGATTTCTTGGAGATGCGCGGTAGTTAAAAGAAAACTATTTGCTTGCAAGAGTACATAATAATAAGAGTATGCCACTAGGCAAGCTCTATGTTATCAGAGTAAAAACTATGCTCTGCACGCTAACGGCCCACCCCCCCTTCCCCCCGCAAATCAGACCCTAGTGACCCCCCCCCCGCAAATCAGTACCTAGTCGAAACGGGGGTACGCTCACTCGCTCTATGTTTCTGTGCTTAAGCTCAAAAACACAAGCAGTGCGTGCGCGAATTTTGTGCCTGCTTTGAGCTTTAGAACACAAACATAGCGCACAAAATTCTTTGAAGTGAAGGGTCTAATTTGCGGGGGGGGGTGGGCCGTTAGCGTGCAGAGCATAGTTTTTGCTCTGATAACATAGAGCTTGCTTAGTGGCATACTCTTATTATTATGTACTCTTGTTGCTTGTAATATGCAAAATTTCCATTGCTCAATTTCCGTTGTAGCAGACTTTCCCTCAGTATTTATTCCTGTAGACTACGGTACACTTTAGCAAAAATAGAATGGAAGCTTTTCCGTTGCCTTCCATATAGAAACCTTTACTTTTGAGGTTTTTAACATTAACAACACTTGTCATCAACTGTCATATATACCAGAATCAATGTTATAGACTTATGTTTTGCAGATATGAAGAGTTGCAAAAGGTACTCTGTTGAAAAGTGTATTACATTCAGCTTGCTTTCACTCACACAATGTTGACCTGTATGCAGACAAGCTAGACTCTCTTTCATTTGTCGAAGCCTTCGTACCTAGACTTCTGCTTCTAGCGGCAGCCAGTCTACAAGATACGGCTGTTTCTCCTTTGCAAGCGTTTATATAAAGCGGAAAAAATAGTTTGCATTCTTTGAAAGAGACTCTGGGCATTTATAAAACTGAATACAGCCACAATATAATGACTTTACGAACACTAGTCAAGTAGCAATAAGGAAATAGAAGTAAAGTGTTAAATGTTTTTACGGGAATCAGTTTTAGTCACTGAAAATAAAACTAGATTTTAACTGAAAGTGAAATCGGTGTAGGCAAGGCGAAACTGAAGTTGTTTACAATTGATATGGACGCACTGATACTATTTGGTCCGCCGTTTAAGACGAAAACTAACAAGAGGTAAAATAAAGTCGGCTGCTGAACATCGCTACCATTTGCCAAGCTTCCAATCCCACTCCCACAACAGGCTTAACCGCTGTCTCTCTATAACTGTCTCTGAAAACTCAAAATGATGATATCTAAATATTATTACAAAAAATAATTATATCTGCCATAGCCGTAGGAACAGTTAGCCCAAGCGTCTGCTGGCCAATTCCAAAACTATACATGGTGTCACATGTGGGCAATTTAAAAATGCTAAAAAGGATCTTTTCTGCAATATCCCCCGACCCCAGAAATAGTTAATGGCTCAATCGATTTTCCTGAAATTTGGGGGGCAGAGTGCTGGATGCTTCCACACTACAAATATTCAAAAAATTCTAAATTTTTTAAATTTTTATAAAATTTAATACTTTATAAATTTTTAATGCTTCAATTTTTTGGACAGAATAGACCACGCTAAACATGTTTATCCTTTCACCAGCTTCTTCAAATGTTTCCTTCGTTTGGTACAACCGTTTAACACCTGGAGATCACCTAGAAACACCTAGAAATACAGCTAAAAGTAATAATAATACAGCGACTGCATTTTCATCGACCAAAGAATGAATGATGTTGTGATAAAGACAGATTCAGATGAAGGCACATCTAGTGACATTTTCTGACAATAAAATTAACAATCAATAGAAGGATCTAAATAATTGTTCTACAATGTTCTTGTTCTAATAATGTTCTTGTTCTAAATAATTTTATCTACGGTTGTAAGTAATGGCTGCCTTATATCGGTCAATCACAATAGTATATTTAAACTTGCTTTTTATATTTAGCTGCATATTAAAAGTGACAACATGACACACAGCTCAGATGGCCTGAGTTTGAAAATATAAGTAGGCTAGAGTTCATGTGAATTTCTTTCTGCCTTAACTTTCGCTCATATATTTTAAACAGTTACGTTTGTTTTCCGTAGTCTAAGTAGAACTGGCAGTTTTCGAGAGTTATAAGTTTGCGTACATATTTTAAGAAGTTTAGTTTGTTTTCCCTAGTCTATCGCAATCAATTCACCTAAAATTTTGTACCTTCGATATGTTTGAACAAAACTCTGTTTCAAAAGTATAATTTTAAGCAGAAGTTTATTTGATGTATGCGTAAAAATTATGCAGCCACCTATTTCGTTTCCCACCATGAAGGAGATAAAATAAAGTTTGCGTAAAAAAGTGGACATCCATCAAGAGATTGGCTCATAACGCATAAATTCACGTAGCTTGGAAAGCTTAGTGTGCCAACGTTGTTTTGACAGATGCATAAAGAGAGCTTTCGAATGACTCCCATATTGTTGGGTTTCGGTTACTTACAATTTTGACCCATTTTGACCGGTTTTGGCCATTCCTGATCCCTTTGAGGCTCCGTAACTCATTTTTCCGACATTCTGCCGCTTTGGCCCTATTACAACTGTTTATCTACGCAACGAGAGCTTTCGAATGACACCGGTATTAAACGGATCGGACGATTTTCAATTTTAACCCATTTTGACCGGTTTTTACCATTTTCGACCCTTTGGGGCACCGTAACTCATTTGTCCTACATTTTGGCGCTTCGGCCCTATTACAACTTTTTATCTACTCAACGAGAACTTTCGAATGATACCCATATTGGGGGGTTTCCGACAACGTTTATTTTTGACCCATTTTGACCTGGTTTTGGCCATTATTGACCCCTTTGAGGCCCCGTAACTCATTTCTCCTACATTTTGGCGCTTTACCCCTATTATAACTTCTTACCTACGCAACGAGAGCTTTCGAATGATACTCATATTGGGAGGTTTCCGACAACTTTTAATTTTGACCCATTTTGACCGTTTTTGGCCATTTTTGACCCCTTTGAGCCCTCGTAACTCATTTCTCCTACATTTTGGCGCTTTACCCTTATTACAACTTTTTACCTACACAATGAGAGCTTTCGAATGACACCTATATTGGGAGGTTTCCGACAACTTTTAATTTTGACCCATTTTGATCGTTTTTGGCCATTTTTGACCCCTTTGAGGCCCCGTAACTCATTTCTCCTACATTTTGGCGCCTTGGCCCTATTACACCTTTTTGTCCACGTAACGAGAGCTTTCGAATGATACCCATATAGGGGGGTTTCCGTCACTTTCAATTTTGACCATTTGCAGCATCACCGTATCGAGTAATTGCGAATTGTGTGACACTATTGTACCCAGGTGGCAGGAGTGTCTTCCCGCATCGGGTGCCACCCTACATGCAAAATTTCAGGCCAACTAGTTGACTCTAGCTCGAGATAAAGGCGGAAAACCCCTTCAAACGGCCGTTTTGGCCGTTTTTGGCCATCTTTGACCCTTTTTCGCCTCATAACTCAAAATAGGTACATTTGCAGGCCTTGACCCAATTACAACGTTTTCATGGCTCAACGAGAGCTTTCGAATGATACCAAAATTAGCTCATTTGGACAACTTTTTTATTTTACTCATTTTTACTCACGGGGGTGCTCCGGGAGCACCTCTGCTCCCCCGGGGCTCCCCGTGCTTCCGGGAGCAGCTCATGTCAATATGAACGCAATTGGTCAACTTTAAATTTTGACCATTTTTGCAGCATCAGGGTATCGAGGGTCAAAACGCAGTTTTGGTACATTTTCAAGATTTGGCCCTATTACAGCTTTTTTTCAGCTCGATGAGAGCTTTCGAATGATACCAATATTGCCCAGAACCGACAACTCTCAATTTTTACCATATTTGCAAAATGGTTGCCCATAAAAGGGCAGTTGGGATAACAGACTTTCGATAATTATTGCTAAACGTTATTTAATACAGCTTCTTAAAAGGTATTCTAGCAAATGCACCAGCTCAACTTGACTAACAAGGTCAAAAACTCTTCTATTAGGCGTTTCTGGGCAGTTTGCTCACTTTTGCGGTCTCCAACAGTGTAACTTTTGGCCATATCTCGAGATCCACAAGGGTTAGGAAAATTTCGATTGCAGATTTGGAATCTACGTCCCCGGGTTACCCTATGACCAACTTTAAAGCAAAATCGGAGACAAAAAATTTTTGACCATTTTTTAGAATCGCCTTGGTCCCCCCTTACGATTTTAAAAATCCCGGAAGCCGCCATTCCCGAAATCCAAAAAATATCGGGCTGCCCCCACTTCCGGTACCACTTCAGGTCACCCTACAACTATGCTGTGAATTTCAGCCCGATCGGTCCAGCCAATCTCGAGAAAAGGGGGGGACAAAGTGTTGACCGGAATAATAAATAAATAAAGAAACTTAGCCATAACAAAGGGTTGTTTTTTTTTTAAAAATGCGACAACCCAATAAGAATAAGAATAATAATAAACATGTCCAGAACATAGGGTTCCAAACCCTTTGGAAAAGGGCGGGAACCGAATAAGATGGAGAAGATTAAAGCTGGAATAGTTCATCTGAAGCTGCACGGTCCTGAAGGCTATTCGATGGAGATGAATGCCTATTCCATTGCCAATATGGCTCCAGCCTTGCCCGTTTATCCAGTGAGATTACAGAATACTACTCTCAAAAAAACTGCAAGATTATCTTAAATCCAGTGCCTTCCAGGCCAACTACTGTCAACATAGACATCCTGTTTGGGATGGATTATTGGTATTCAGTGTGGGGTCCGAAAGTATGTCAAACTGTGCCACTGGAAGGAACTCTGATGATTCACTGCACGCACACCTCTTGGAAATCTGTTAGCTGGAAACACTCTGCGGGCTGTCAGCAGTCATCCCGGGTTCACCTCACTCTATGCTCATTTGAGGGAAGACATCAGCTTGCTGTGGAAAGCAGAGGCGCTTGGAATCGCTGACTCTGATGCCCCAGAAGTCAAAGGCATAGACGAGACTTATGAGTGGTTTAAAGAAACAACCATCTTCAAGGATGGCCGATACCATGTCTGCTGGCCGTGTGAACAGCAGAATCCACAGTTGCCAAGCAATTTCCACGTAGCGAAGCATCGATTAAATCACGCTGTCAATACTTTGTGCTCCGACAACAACAAATCACTTCTCGCAGAGTACGACCGAATTACTCAGGATCAGCTAAGAAAGGGAGTGATTGAACCAGTCAACCGACCGGACGAAGATGCCAGCTTGGTACACTACATATCTCACTTTCCAGTGATTCGACGTGATAGAGCCACCACAAAGGTACGGATCGTCTACGATGCCAGTGCAAAAACAAAACCAAATGGCATCTCCTTAAACGACTTGATGTTTCGGGCCAAATTTCCTCCAAGATTTGGTTGGACTTCTGATACGCTCCTGCCTGCCGAAAATCATAATGATTTCAGATATAGAAAAGGCATTCCTCCAGGTTGGTCTTCAAAAGCAGGACCGAGATGCCGTTAGGTTCTTGTGGTTCAAAAACCTCAGCAACACAGATATTGAAGCAAACCTACAAGTTTAAAGATTCACAAGAACCCCATTTGGAGTTGTGGCGTCACCCTATCTGCTAGGAGCTAAAATACATCATCATATGGAAATAAATCCATGGAACATTGCTTCTCAAGTAAAAGGAAGCACATATATGGATAACATATTCTTTGCTGCACATACGACGGAAGTAGAGCTCTGCATATATCACGATGCGAAGAAACTATTTTCAAGTGCCGGAATGAATCTGCGGGAATAGAAAACGAATGATCCTGAAACCAACGACAATTTCCTGTTGAAGATCTGATCAAGGATAATATAACCAAAGTTCTTGGCATGAAATGGGACTCACAGGAGGAATTTCTGGTAGTCAATGTCCCACAGATGCAGGTCACTGAATAACAAAGCGTTTTGTGCTTCTTGACCTCGCCAAGGTGTTTGATTCCCTAGGAATCTTGGCACCTCTACTTATTGAAGGAAAGATATTGTTTCAAACCTTGTGGAAAGAAGGAAGGGATTGGGATGAAAAAATCGGCGAGGACGTTTCCGACAAATGGAAGAAAATAGTGTCAAACCTGACACAAATTGGTAGTGTGAAAGAAAATTCGTAGAAGGGTTTGCCTGTGCGCATCTGAGCCGATGCAACTGATATGCTTTACAGATGCAAGTCCTGTTGCTTATGCTACTGTTATGTACCTGAGACAAAAGATTGGAAAGAATGCCGTCAGCAATCTTATCTTTGCCAAATCAAGAGTGGCTCCTGTAAAGCCAGCGATATCTCATCCTCGATTAGAGCTAATGGGAGTCCTAATTGGAGCAAGAGCACTGAAATTTGTTGAAACTCAAATGCGAAAACCTGTTCTTCAGAAATTCATTTGGTCCGACTCCCAAATTGTTCTGCATTGGGTAAAGAGCAAAAAGGAGTTGGAGCCATATGTACAACGACGGAAGGATGAAATTAGAAATCTGGCAAATGTTTGTTTCGGGCATGTGATATCTGCCGACAATCCGGCTGATCTTACAACAAGGGGGATTAACTCTATAAAGTATAAAAATTCGATTTGGCTTCACGGCCCACCATGGTTGTCACATGACATTAAAGAGTGGCCAAATATTCCACTGCATGGTGCTGTAGAATTTACCCAAGAATTTCCAAAAGGCATCGTGGCGTCAGAGATGATGGTTGATCAAACAGAAAAGGATCAACAGTTTCTCTATTAGTTGAATCCTAAGAAGTTCTCCTCATTTTGCAAGCTCCTGCGCATCACATCTTTCTGCAATAAGATCATATCAGCAGTGAAACATCCAGATAGGGAAAGGTCAGTTTACATATCGGCTGAAGATATGAAGAAATCACGTCGACAATGGCTGATATGGGCTCAACAACAATGTCCTGACAATATAGTCGAGAAGTTGCGAATGGGAAAAGTCACTCAACTCAGTAGGCAATTGGACCTATCCCTTAAAGAAGGACTAATAAGATGTGTAGTCGCTTGGTCAATGCCCCTATAACAAAAGATGCCAAATTTCCTTTATTGCTTCCAAAGGATAATCCTGTGACTACCCTAATTATTAGAGAAGTGCATAGAAGGTTGCTTCATTCCGGAGCAAAAACCACACTTGCGATGATATGACAATGCTACTGGCTACCGCATGGGCTAAGTCAAGTAAAGAAAGAATTAGCTCAATGTGCCATCTGCAGGAAAGCAGAGGGCCCTTGCTTCAGACTGCCTGCACTAGGGGCCTTGCCAGTAGAAAGACTAAAAGAATCTCCAGCTTTCTTTCATACAGGACTAGACTACCTTGGACCTCTTTACATTAAAGAAAACAGACAGTCAAAAAAGATTGGCAAAAGATGGGTCGCACTGTTTACCTGCTTTACTACAAGGGCAGTGCATCTAGAATTGATCAGAGACTGTACTACTGAAACGACATTAAATGCCATTCAGCTTTTTATTGGACGGAGGGTTACTCCGAACACAGTCATGACTGATAATATTTACAATTTCAAAAGTCCAAGAAGGTACTTGAGTCAATCTGGATGGACAAACCACCGGAAGACATTACCAGAAAGTTGTATTCCTTTTTCATTAAAAAAGGGTTTAAGTGGAGATTCATCCCTTAATGTTCTCCTTGGTACGGGGGTTCTATGAAAGACTTGTTGGACTGATGAAAAGAGCCCTACGAAAAATTTTGTGGAAAGACACCATAGAGGAAGATGCACTGATTACTCCTCTTGTTGAAATTGAAGCGGTAATCAATTCAAGGCCTCTACTTTCTCCGAATTCCACACCTGGTGAGAGAAACGCTTTAACACCTGCTCACTTCATCAGCCCTGATGCATCCTTGCGCTTACCTCCTACGGAAGAAGATCAGAATAATCTTGATTATGTTCCTCAAGGAGGTGGTAAAGAAGCTTTGGAAAAGACATGGGTCTTGAAACAACAAAAACTAAATTCCTTTTGGAAAGTTTGGTATACTCACTATCTAACAGAATTAAAAGAAACCCACCGCTTTCGCTTCCCAAAAACCAAAGGCCAAGTTGACCGTGAGCCTAAAGTTGGAGAGGTGGTCCTAATTAGGGATGCTTTACCCCGGGCCTTGTGGAAACTTGATAGAATAGATCGGGTCCTGGTGGGGCAAGATAATCTGGTGAGGTATGTGGAATTGAAACTGCCGGGAATATCACCAAAAGGGGCATCCGAGATTTGGTTCCACTGGAGGTGCCCACCGATGGTCCTACAGTTACGGGACCAAACGATGGTCCTACGGTTACGGGCCCCGAGAAGATGTTATGAAAAACTAGAAACCTTAAAGATTATCCTAACTTTGATCTGCGTACCAGATTAAACTACATGAAACTTCCTATCATACAAAAGCTATATAAAATTCTACGTTAGAACTTTCTTGCTTTAAAAGGCTTTGAAAACTTTGAAAATACGCAGTATATAATGTATTGTCAATAAATATGCTATCACTTTGACATTAATCTTTGGGCAGGTGACTTGACCCCAGACATTTTCTAAGAGATCTCTTGACTGTTCCCACCAGTCTTTCATAGAATCCTCCCATCCAAGGAGACAGGCTTGGGATGAATTTCCACTGAATCCCTTCTTGAGTACTGAAATCATGCACTTTTTGACTGGAGAAGGTGTTTAAACATGTCTGCAGACGCTTTAAACTGTTTTGCGTTATCGCAGACTACGGTTTTCGGCATGCCAAACAGAGCAGCGAATCTACGAAAGCACAGAATACATTGATCTGTCGAGCAATCAGAAACTACTTCAACGTGAATAGATCTGGTATCGGCACAGGTATATAAACGTATCCAAACATTGGGGTTGTTGTCATTATCTCTAGCATCAGCTTTGACGAAAAGAGGACCAAACTAGTCAATGCCTACGTGAGTGAAAGGGTATTTCATTGATAACCGCAACTTTGGCATAGGAGGGAAGTCTGGAAAACCGAGGGAAGTCTGGAACCCCAAATGAACCGACTTCAAACCTTTTGCAAACACTGAATCTACGAATTACTCTTTGTACCTGCGAGCGACCGCAAGGAATCCAATACTTATTTCTGACTTGGGCCAAAGTCTGACGGGGACCTGAATGCAGAAGTCTCTGATGAAACTAGAAATGACTAAATCTGAGAACTTGTGATTTTTAGGAAGTAAAGCTGGATGAGTAACTACACCCGCGTTTTCTAGTCGCGATCTGCACCGCAGTATTCCTTGACTGTCAAGGAATGTCTTTAAATGGGACAATTTCAATAGTTTCTGACGTGACATTCCGACAAACTTCCGTATGCTCTACTTTGTATGTGCTTCACCCAAACGAATTCTGCCTTTGCAAGTTCTTCTGGAGTTATGAAAACTGAAGTGTCTTCTCGCTTACATTTGCTGATGAATTTAGAGACGTGTGTGGTAACTCTAAGCAGCTTGGCCAATGACGAAAATCTGTCCAAGTCAATGATTTCTTGGATGTTCCTTGAATCATCAGTTATTTTCGACACATAGACTGTCTCAATGTTTTCAATATCCTCGGATTCCGTGAACTCGTGTTCTGGCCACGTGTCCTCTTTTAGATTAAGAAATCGCGGACCAGACCACTACAGTGACACAATTTCTAGGTCTTCGACTACCATACCACGTGTAGGAAGATCTGCTGGGTTACATGCTGAAGGTACATATCTAAATATAGCTTGATTGAGGGTTTTGATTTCCTTGACTCGCTTTTGAACGAATGTCGTCAAAACCTTTTTTGAGGACAGCCAGCTTAATACACATTTAGAATCAGTCCATACGGTAACATCTGGGACGTGTTTTCTCAACTCTTGAAGCACGAATTTCGTGATTCTCGTTCCAACAACAACAGCCATTAGTTCCAGCCTCGGAAGAGAGACTGGTTGTACAGGGGCTAACCTGGTTTGGGAAAACACAAGGCTGGTCCCGAGAATACCTGTTTGGCAGAATAACACGCAAGTACACAGCCGCCGCATAAGTTTTAGCAGAGGCATCGCAGAAACAGGGGATCTGAAATTTAGCAGAGTAGTCGTCTGCATGTGAGTCTTGAAGTCGGGGAATGGAAACCTTGGAAATGGCGACTAGGTCTTGTATAGTTTGGTTCACTGGGATAGAAAATTCGTCTGAAAGGGCCATCCCAACCGTATTTTCGCTTCCATATTCCTTGGACTAGAAGTTTACTCTTCACGGTGATGGGTGACAGATATCCACAAGGATCAAATAGTTCAGATGCTATCATTAAAATGTTTCTTTTTGTGGGAACACTTTAGGCAACTTCCTTGATCACTGGACACTGAATAGTATCCTTTCGTGTATCCCAGTACAAACCTAGGATCTTTGGATAAGTTCCCTGTCCTCTATCTTCTAGAGGAATTGATTCTACTAATTCTTGAGAATTGCTATACCACTCTCTAATATTCATTGAGATCATACTGAACAATCGTTTAGCATCTCGACAGACCTCAATATCGTCTGATGGACCGGATCGACCTGCCAAGACGTTGTCAACATATATGTTATCAACTATGTCTGAAGCAGTTGTGGTATTCTGGACTGTTAAATGATGCTTGATAGTAGCTGCCAATAAGAAGGGGCTGGAAATAATTCCAAATACGACTCTCGTGATTGGTAAGTGATCAAGTTTTCGGCGCACCAAGGTTTGGACACATCTTTCAGCCAAAGGAATCTAGCGACGTCCCGATCTTGCTCCTGGAAACCCACTTGCAAAACTGCCTTCTCTATATCACACGCCATAGCTACAAGGTGCTGCCTAAATCTGATCAACATGCCACATAGATCCTGAAGCACGACAGGTCCTCTTAGCAGGCAATCATTCGCGCTAGGGCTATTCGTTTGACTCTTGGCTGATGCATCATAAACAACCCTTAATTTGTTCGTGGCTCTGTCTTTTCTAATGACACAGTGATGTGGAAGATAATGGATTAATGCTTGACTATTCTTGTTGTTGTCGTTAACCGTTTAAATAACTCCAGCCTTCAATTAGTCTTGAATAAATTAATCGTATTTAAGCTGTATGAAATCCTAGGTTCATTTGCATATTTAAGTTGCATAATCTACACCACTTTATAATTTCGTATCCCACTTCCTAGTCAGTTACGAGTCAGAATTCTGCCTACAACGGTTTTCGGTGTTCTGTCCTGTTTATTTGCCCAAAATCTTTCACTTTTCTCTACAAATGCCATCTGAAAGTGAATCCCAGCCAGCTTCTGCCCGTGCTCCACGCTCCCGCTCTGAAGCGTCTAGTCAGCGTGGGCCACCCGAACGATCAGAGTCTTCTCCTACATCGTCTCTTAAGAGATCCAAACGACGGCGCCGTTCCTCCTCCAGCTCTACGTCTGATTCTTCTGGTAATTCCAAGTCCGATTCCTCAAAAAAGGTACCTCTTAAGAAACGTGATTTGCGTTATCCTACTTAACTACAAACAACTAAAGTTTTTATCTGAACTTCGAACTGATGTTAAATCTGTTTATAAGATTCTGCATACATATAAAAAGGAAAGGTTCTAAGCTGTCACGTGCCCTACGAAAATTGAAACGACTGACTCGTAAAATTGACGATCAGCATAAACAGGTGGTCCTTAATGATTCGGTTGGTTTTAAAACCGCTGCAGTACTTTCCAAGTCTAAGAAGTTGAATCTTTCGGCTAGTGAAAGTGTTGTGCTTGGCCTCAGTGCTTTGACCTCTTCTTCTGTTAAGCTTCCTCATCAGCTCTTTTCCTCCGGCCGAGGAGCTTTTGCCCGAACCTCTCGGCCACGAACGCAGGGTTCTCGATTCTGGTCCAATAATAGTGACCCCTGCTACCTCTGCTGGAAGCCCGGCCATTACGTCAGGGATTGCCCCCACAACAAATTCAAACCTGTGCCTTCAACTTCAGCATAATTTTCCTGCTTTGTCGTCCCATCATCAGCATTTACTTGAAGGTAATAACGTGTTTAGCTCTATACTTAGGGAACAGACAACGTTGTCTAGTGCTGGACATGTCAAAGGTAGATTAAAGCTTTTTCAAACTTACTGGTTAAAGGTTACGAACAATAGCATCATCTTGTCTTCTGTTAACTCTGGTTATATTTTACCCATTACAGGTTCCCCCCCACGATTTCATAAAGTGAATAATCAGAGTGCTTTGTCTTACTCTACTTTTGTATCAACCGAATTATCTAACCTTCTCAACTTATCGTTCCTGATTAAATGTACTTCACCGGAATTGCATTGTTGCAATCTCCTATCTGTTCATTGTAGTTCTAACAAGCTTAGACTTATTTTAGATTGTTCTCCCGTTTTGCATGTCCTAACACTCTTGGGATAAATGCTCTTGATCAAATTTGGGAAAATGAAGTCTGCTGGGCAGTTCCCCCTCCTCGCTTAGCCCCTGCAGTCTTGCATAAGGTTAAGACCACTCAGAGCTTACAGCTGTTACTTATTGTGCCTTTTTGGGTTTCAGCTCCTTATTTTCCTTTGCTTCTCGCCAATTCCAGCTCTTTGGGGCTACGGAAGCATTTTATTATTAATGATGGTAACCGCTTTGTGACATCTGGATCGCAGTTTGAAAGGATTTTTGGAAACTGCTACTCTCCTTTATCTTTGTTTTGTTTGTTTGTTGCCAAATCGTAATAAATTGCTTTTGTTACTTGCTCTTTGTTAGAGTTAGTTTAGTTTTTTGCCTAGGATTGATAGTATGCTTAAATGAGATTATCTCGTCGAGAATCAGAGAGATAATCGTATTTAAGCTGTATGAAATCCTAGGTTCATTTGCATATTTAATTTGCATAATCTACACCACTTTATAATTTCGTATCCCACTTCCTAATCAGTTACGAGTCAGAATTCTGCCTACAACGGTTTTCGGTGTTCTGTCCGGTTTATTTGCCCAAAATCTTTCACTTTCGAGCCCATCCCCCCTACCCAATCTTTTTGTTGTAACTTGTTGTAAATTCTCCTTTTACTTTTTGGATTTTGTAGACCTCATCAAAAATTCTACCTGGTATCAAGCCCTTCTTGCGTCATCCGCGCCAAGTGCCCAGGTGATTGATTTTGCATTCACCATGTGCTGTGGTTTGGCAGTCAACTCTCTCAAATCGTACTTAACTTTTTTCGGAAAGTTCTGTGATTGGTTTTCCACTTCCTATGAGCTTTCTCCTTCTCTTCCCCTTCCGCCTGTCCAAGTCGGGTTGTTTTTGCTGGGCAGTAAATTGACTCTGAGTTCTTCTTCCCTTTCCGTTGCGCTGGCGGCTTTAACCTTTGTGAATCAGTTTACGGGCTATGGTGGTAGTCTGAATCAGGACCCCACTCTGCATCGTCTTGTGAACGGTCTTCAACGGCAGTTGGCTCAACCGGTTCGAAAGGCTTCCATTTGTTCTGCCCACCATATTACTAGCGTTTTCGACCGTGCCTCTGCTTCTTCAGATCCCACTTCTTTGCGCACTGCGACAATTTTTGTCTTGGGTTACATTGCGATGTGCCGCGCTAGTGAGTTACGCCAGCTATTCATTCAGGATCTTGAATTTTTGCCTTCCTTTATTAAGGTTCATATTCGCTCTAGTAAAACAGACCAGCTTCGTCAAGGCGACTTCACCGTAATTGCAGCTGCAAACCCTCCTCGGTGCCCGGTTGCCTTGATTCGGCGTTATGTGGACTTCCTTCTTTCTTTTTCCATAAATGGTTTCAATTCACCTTTACTGCAATCGTTCCAGTACACTAAGAAGTGTGGTCTCACTCCTACTGGTAAACTCCTTACCTATGACTGTTTGCGTAAAATTATTAAATCGACGGCAACAAGTGTAGGCCTCGACGCAGCCACCTATTCCACCCACAGCCTTCGCGCAAGTGGTGCTTCCAAGCAAGGTCCAAAATGTCAGCCCATCTTCTGCAATTACAGGGCAGATGGAAATCGTCGGATTGCATGAATCGTTATATTGAAGAATCTCTAGAAGAGAGATTTTCCGCTGCCTTAAATATTCTCCATTCTTAATCTATGTTTATTTAACACTTGGTAACCGTTGTATTAGGCATGCACTAATAAATCTCGTCTTTCTTTCAAGTTTGGTTTTTTGCCTAGGATTGCTAGTATGCTTAAATGAGATTATCTCGTCGAGAATCAGAGAGATAATCGTATTTAAGCTGTATGAAATCCTAGGTTCATTTGCATATTTAATTTGCATAATCTACACCACTTTATAATTTCGTATCCCACTTCCTAATCAGTTACGAGTCAGAATTCTGCCTACAACGGTTTTCGGTGTTCTGTCCTGTTTATTTGCCCAAAATCTTTCACTTTCGAGCCCATCCCCCCTACCCAATCTTTTTGTTGTAACTTGTTGTAAATTCTCCTTTTACTTTTTGGATTTTGTAGACCTCATCAAAAATTCTACCTGGTATCAAGCCCTTCTTGCGTCATCCGCGCCAAGTGCCCAGGTGATTGATTTTGCATTCACCATGTGCTGTGGTTTGGCAGTCAACTCTCTCAAATCGTACTTAACTTTTTTCGGAAAGTTCTGTGATTGGTTTTCCACTTCCTATGAGCTTTCTCCTTCTCTTCCCCTTCCGCCTGTCCAAGTCGGGTTGTTTTTGCTGGGCAGTAAATTGACTCTGATTTCTTCTTCCCTTTCCGTTGCGCTGGCGGCTTTAACCTTTGTGAATCAGTTTACGGGCTATGGTGGTAGTCTGAATCAGGACCCCACTCTGCATCGTCTTGTGAACGGTCTTCAACGGCAGTTGGCTCAACCGGTTCGAAAGGCTTCCATTTGTTCTGCCCACCATATTACTAGCGTTTTCGACCGTGCCTCTGCTTCTTCAGATCCCACTTCTTTGCGCACTGCGGCAATTTTTGCCTTGGGTTACATTGCGATGTGCCGCGCTAGTGAGTTACGCCAGCTATTCATTCAGGATCTTGAATTTTTGCCTTCCTTTATTAAGGTTCATATTCGCTCTAGTAAAACAGACCAGCTTCGTCAAGGCGACTTCACCGTAATTGCAGCTGCAAACCCTCCTCGGTGCCCGGTTGCCTTGATTCGGCGTTATGTGGACTTCCTTCTTTCTTTTTCCATAAATGGTTTCAATTCACCTTTACTGCAATCGTTCCAGTACACTAAGAAGTGTGGTCTCACTCCTACTGGTAAACTCCTTACCTATGACTGTTTGCGTAAAATTATTAAATCGACGGCAACAAGTGTAGGCCTCGACGCAGCCACCTATTCCACCCACAGCCTTCGCGCAAGTGGTGCTTCCAAGCAAGGTCCAAAATGTCAGCCCATCTTCTGCAATTACAGGGCAGATGGAAATCGTCGGATTGCATGAATCGTTATATTGAAGAATCTCTAGAAGAGAGATTTTCCGCTGCCTTAAATATTCTCCATTCTTAATCTATGTTTATTTAACACTTGGTAACCGTTGTATTAGGCATGCACTAATAAATCTCGTCTTTCTTTCAAGTTTAGTTTTTTGCCTAGGATTGCTAGTATGCTTAAATGAGATTATCTCGTCGAGAATCAGAGAGATAATTATTATATGACTGTATAACATCACTGTCTTTCTGAATTCGATTCAGCAAGGACTTTAGCCGACTATAGGCAAGATTGTAGATCGACGGAAGATCAGGTAATTCCTCCTTCCAAGGCCAGGTAACTTCATACCTGCCATCTTTTCTCTTAACCGTTGAATTAAATTTATGCAATGCCCTGTCGTCATCTTCATCATATGGATTATCTTTTACTCCTATGTCTTCTAATGACCAGAAGCGTTGAAAACTCTGGAAACACCCACCATCTGAAGCAGTGCTGAACATGGCGACATTAATGGCTTGAGTATCATCCTCCATGGGAATCTTTTTTGTGGGAATGTATCCAAATTTGGAATCAATCAAGTAGAATCCGTCATCTAGAGCTATCCGTTCGGAACCAACAAAATCGTAGTCGTAGTAATGATCTGCTCCAATGAGAATATCAATGGTCACAGGCTCTGTCACGAAAGCTACTGGATCAGCCAAAGACACTCTAGTAAGGATTGGATGTTTGGATATATCTATCTTGTATTTCAGGATAGAACTCGTGATGGTATCTGTTACCAGAGCAAAAACCGGGATTTTATCACTTCCATTGACCGGATTTTCCAGCTGCGTCCTTTTATAGGTCACTGTTCGCCGTCTAGCTTCACCGAATCTTGCTACTGAAATAGTTTCTTCGCCAGATAACTTAAGACTAAGCTTTCTTGCTGTGGAAGAGCTAATAATAGCTTCTTGTACTTCCTAAATCGAAGAAGATTCTATCTCTAGATTCTAGTTTTGGTTTTTGTAATTTGAACATGCTATTGAACCCTTGAATCAGATAACCTTTTAACCAACTTTGAACCTGGTACCAATACAACCCAAACGACTAAAAGATTTCAAAGTTGTATCGACTGCGGTAGTCCTGTAAATATAAAATTGACGTCACAGTTAATTTTTGACATTAATTCGCCCCTATTTGCAAGCGGTAAAGTTATCTGTTTAATTGCGGTAATATTTTGGTCTGCCAGCCATATTTTGGTCTGCCGGTCATTGTTAACGTTAGAATGTTAGCACTTCGGACGTTGGACTAGTCTGTATAAATGTTATCTTACTTATTTTGTTATGGACTTAGTATTAAAGAATAATGGTGTAGTTTCCGTCCAGGATTAGGGCTAGATTATGTAAGGTTAGACTATACCAATTACAAGGCTTGGTTGTTCAGGGCCAGAGTTTGCTACAGGCTTAAGTCATTCAGCATTTGTGGTTAGAGCTATTACCACGTACGGGAACATTGCAGTTGGCAATCTGTTCAGGCAATAACGATTATATATAGTTTTCTGCTTAAGCTGAAAGAGTACTAGTACGCCGTACTCCAATGTGTAGGCTGATAACTGCTAATACTGAGCAATGAGCTGTACGGGCTATTAAACCACGTACCGGAATCTTGCTGTTGGTATTAGCAAGAGTTTATAATAGGAAGAGTAGGACACTCAGCCCTTCCTAATGTTTTAAGCTTGCAATATGCTCGAAACATTAAGGCCAAAATCTCGGGGGGGCTAGCACGCTGACATTTTTCAAAAACGGGCATTTTCGGTAAATTAAATACTATAACTTGAGCTAGGAAAGTCGTACAGCGATAATTTTTATATCATTATGTTGCGTAGAATGTGATCTTTTTAACGATATAAAAATTATGTAGTTCGGTTCTGGCTATCTCTTACAAATCCGGCAATAAAACATCCTTTCCACGGAAATTTTAGGAATTTCATCATTTCTTCAAAATGTGTTACGTTGTTGCCAGATTTGTAAGAGATAGCCAGAATCGAACTATATAATTTTTATATCGTTAAAAAGATCACATTCTACGCAACATAATGATATAAAAATTATCGCTGTACGACTTTCCTAGCTCAGGTTATAGTATTTAATTTACCGAAAACGCCAGTTTTTGAAAAATGTCAGCGTGCTATGTTTACACGCTAAGAAGCCCCCCCGAGATTTTGGCCTTAATGTTTCGAGCATATTGCAAGCTTAAAACATTAGGAAGGGCTGAGTGTCCCACTCTTCCTATTATAAACTCTTGGTATTAGTAATCTGCTAGAATCTACGCTCGTGAATAAAAACTGGCCGGAGCAAGGATTTTGTGTATACGCTTCTGGAAGATGTGCCGCCCAAAATGGAGAGGTTTCAATCGATTTTCGATGAAAATTAAATTCCAGGAATACCTCGGGAAAATCTGGAATTTAGCTCAAAGAATTTCGTTGATTTTCTAGTTCCAGGAATACCTCGCTTAAGTTTTCGGAATGTCAAAAAGCGTGAATGTCAGATGGAGATCAGAACTTTTGACAGACGCACTAAAGTCTTTGTCTGGAAAGTTGACCTCTGCCCTGTTTTTTTCGTCGAAACTTTTTGCGAACTTTTGCGCAGTCCTCCAAAATGTTTTGCGGGATTTCGCAAAAAATTGCTAAATTCTTATTTTTTAGTTTTTTAAACATAACTAATGAAGTTCACTAATTTGGGTGTATTTAAACACATTCTAACATTTAACGCATAGTATTAACCAAGTTATAACTAATTTTTTGAAAGTTCAAGCTTGTTTAAGTCTGTTGTTACAAGTATATAAACTTAATAGTGAAGAGAGACCCCTGCGTGTCTGGAGGTGGAGCCCACAGAAGCTGAGAAAATTTTGTAAAATCGAGGAAAATCTTAGTGGAAATTGTAAAAAGTTTAGTTTCGGCAGTCAGTATAATCCTAAAATCTAAGCAAACTGCTAAAAGGCTAAAACTGTTGAAAATTATGGATTGGCAACTTTTTCAACACTAAAAGAATTTCACTCCATAGCTGTCACTAGGCATTCTAGCTCGGCTAAGATTAAAAGTTGTCTACGTATATAGAAATATACGCGCCGAAGGCGCGAAACTTTTTTGAAAATTTTCTTCAAAACGTATCTGAAAGACGTTCAATTTTCATCTGAGACAACTGAAAATTTCTACTTATGGCCAAAAATACGCAGAGCTCCGAAAAAAGTTGCGGAATTTTCAAAAAAATTGCGGAGTTTAGCAGTTATTTTCGCAAACAACAAACACAGCCTCTGCCATTTGCATCTAGATATGATTCGAAGAATGCAAAAGCTGTGAATCTCTCGTTGAAGGCTTCTGATTGAAATTGCTGCTGCTAGCGAATAATTTGCTTGGACCGAATTTCTCCGGGCATAGACTGCTGTGGTGAGTCTGTTTATTGCAGTAAAAGCGAGTACCAGTTTTCTTACACTGCTTGGCACTGTGACCAGTTCCCAGGCACTTAAAACATTTGTTCTTCAGTCTAGCCGCTCGTTGCGGGGTTGTGGAGTACGACACACACAGACCTGCATAATGGTTTCCCTGACAATAGGTACATCGAATATTAGACTTGGAATTATTGACGAGAGCTCCTTGAGTTGGAACAAACCTGGGTTTGAACTTAGCGCCCTCAGCTTTCTCCTGATGACCACTGTTCATGTAATTAGGCAGATTCGTTACTTTACCAGAGTAATGTTTGCCCATTTTTCTGGCCTTAATCTCCTCCTTCAAGAGCTCTCGAAGTCTGGAAAGCTTCTACGGATCAGAACTGTTTTTGCGATGAAGCTGAATGCTCACAGAAGGTGGGAGTTTGGAAAAAACTAATGGAGTAAATACTTTTCCGAAGGTATCTTCGCTTAGGCCTAAGGCTACCAAGCTGCGAATATGTTTCTCACACTCATCATAGATTTGACTTAACTGAAGCATGGTATGACTCCCCAAAGACATATTGAGTAATTTCTCGAGATGAGCGAATATCGCCATCTCTTCATTTCCATATCTTTCCTTGTCGTCTCCACAACGGGATAATTCACAGCCGTTAGTCGGTAAGCTTCTACCACCCGAAGAGCCTCTCCCTTCAAAAAAGCTTTCAGATACCTGAATTTATTTATGTCTAAGACACTGGGATTGTTCTGTATTGTTGATTCAAATTGATCCCAGAAACTTTGCCATTCTACAGGATCACCGTGGAATGGTAAAATTTCTAGTTTAGGTAGTTTAACTTTGGAGTTTTCACCAGTAACTCCACACCAAATCGCACCAAAATTGGGTTCTGATAAATATTGAATATCTCTATGCTTCTTGAGGAATTGTCATCAACAATTTCGACGAAATTTGGCGTTATCATCATCACTCTAGAAAGAGTGAAATTATAAAGAAACAGTTCGCTTAAAGCAATCGCTGAACTTCCTAGTAACACAAGAATAACTACTTGTTTTGTACCAATCGTTTCAGATATTATCATAACGATTACGGTTAGTAATCAAATCAATGGTAAAAGTATTCGATGGATAGGGGAACTAGCACGATCTGTGTGCATACATACATAGTTTTGACATTTCGCAAAACCAATATCGTTACTTACGTTGATGAAATCTCGTCTGCAATGAATTTTCATTCTGTTTCAAGTCTTTCGTCAGTAACTGTTTATGTTTCAAGGTATTCGGTGCGTCTTATCCAGGGTTGGCAAATGAGACGAATTCTCCAATCCCATCCCATCCCATCACACCGGATTTTCAAATTCACCGTCCCACCCCCTTCCATTTGTGCGAACTGAGTTTTTCTAATCCCATACAGTCCCACAGTTAAAAATACCAATTTCAAAAAAAAAAAAAAACCCCCCCCCTTTCTACCGTAAGTCCATCCCATCACACCGGATTTTCAAATTCACCGTCCCACCCCCTTCCATTTGTGCGAACTGAGTTTTTCTAATCCCATACAGTCCCACTTGCAGTGTTTAACTTTACAATTGGTGTAGCATTGAAATTTTAATATTGGCATAAATTAAGGTTGTGATATCCTCTTGTGCAGTGACGGGACAGGTGCAGGATTTTATGGATCAACTATATTTCCAGATGAACCGAATGGTGTTTATAAACTAAAGAAAACATATAAACGATGACAGACACGTATAAATAAAAAGCCGTCACGTATAAATAATGGCGCAGCGGTTCGAGAAGAATGCTGATTACCTCAAGGTTCTCTGTAAGTGCAATCCAAAGCAGAGAAAAGGATTGATTGAAAATGCTAATACAGAGATAATAGAAACTATCTGCGACTGTGTGGAGAATGTGCTTTCCAGTAACGTTAAGCTTCCCGACAAAGACCTACAGCGGTTAAAACGTCATAAGAAGATTTTACGTCAACTACGTGATAAACGGAAATCCTTACAGTTAAAAAAAACAAATTGTACAGAACGGAGGTTTCATACCAGCCTTATTGGCCCCGCTTTTAGGAGTTGTTGGTAGCCTTGTAACCGATTTTATTATGAATAAATAATGGAGTACTCAATACTAGTACGTCCAGATTATTTTGAGAAGCATGAAAAAAATGCTGACACTGAAATGAAGACGACTATGCGGAAACGTAAGTACCCTGAAGACGTTAAACTAGCACTGTACAGACAGCACAATTATTGCCGACGAATGCTGAAAGACAAGGGTCAGGAAATTATTGTCAAACAGAAAGCACCAGAGCAGGAGCATATTATGCAAGATCCCATTACCCAGTCCCTTCCTCCTCGTCTACAACAAACTGCAGAGTTGCTTATGAATCATATACGAAACATTGAAGACTTTAAAGTTAATGAAAAGGGTGAGATTGCATACAAAGGTAGAGAAGCTAAAGGCTCTAGATTTGTTGACCAACTAAAAGTCCTGCAATCGGTTGGGAGCTTTTGGTGGAAGCTTTACGCAATAGTAACGTACCTCGTGAATTTGTTGGGAATCCTACCAGATGGCAGTACATAAAAGAGCATGTTACACCAAGAAGGCCAGCATCACAAAGACTTGACGCACTACGTCGAAGACTTCAAACTGGAACTGGTACTGCTCTTAAAACGTTGAAATGGAAGACACTTTGAAGCACTATTACTATTCCCCTTCCAGTCCAGTTGCATATTCAGGTCCTGTCAAGCTATACAGATACGTGAAATCTATAGATCCCATCTACTATTGGATCCGTGAAGAAGTGGCTGAGTAAACAGTATACTTATACTCTCCATAAACCAATACGTCGAAATTATCCCAGAAGAAGATATTTTGTAGATGGTGTTGATAAATTATGGCAGGTAGATTTGGCAGATATGCAAAGAGTATCTAACGATAATGATGGATATAGATTCCTGCTCACGTGTAGATGTAGATGTTTTTTCAAAGTATGCATGGGTTATACCTACAAAATCAAAACTGGTCTAGAGATTCATAAGTCATTTACAGAAATTCTCAGGAGTGGAAGAGTGCCAAAGAAGTTGCAGTCGGATAGAGGAAAGGAATTTCTCAACAAACAATTTCAGCACCTCCTCCTAGAGAATGATATTCATTTCTATACATGTGATAATCCTGATATCAAATGTAGCATTGTCGAAAGATTTAATCGTACAATAAAGACTAAAGTGTGGAAACATTTTACTACAACCAGAAGCTATCGGTATTTAGAAGTATTGCCACAGCTGGTGGAAGCATATAACAATACAAAGCATTCAAGCATACGAATTACTCCTCTGGAAGCATCCGATCCTGTTAACACCCATGTGGTCTATCATAATTTGTACAATGAAAAGGTGGGACATAAGGCAAAGTTTAATATAGACGACATAGTCAGAATTAGCAAATCCAAAGGATTATTTGAAAAGGGATATCTTCCAAACTGGTCAGAAGAATTGTTCAAAATTCTGAAAATGAGTTCAAACCTGTCACCAGCTATGTACCATTTGATTGATTTGCAAGGAGAAGACATTCAAGGCAGATTTTATGAGCAGGAGCTACAAGCCGTCAAGCAGCCAGATAGCTATTGGGTTGAGAAAGTAATAAAAACTAGAAGCGTAGCGGGAACAAAGAATACTACGTCAAGTGGCTAGGATATCCAGATAAATTTAACAGTTGGATTAGTGCAGACGATGGATTTTTACCTGCAACTACCCAGTAACACTGGTGACTTTGAGACTAATAGTCTAGCTCATTATAAAGTAAGACTGCATCATCGCATAGACTTGGAAGGAGAGTGGGAAGTGGCACTGGTTGAAATGATGTATCCTGTAACATGGGGTAACTTTATCAGCAAAGACAGTACTATCACTGTTAACTATCCCAATCAACATCCAGTAATAAAACAACTACCAAAAAGACACTATCAGACTGTGGATGACTTATGCCATGCCAAGCAATCAATTTCACCCTTCTTCAGATGTCTCACCCTACTACAGGTGAAGCTATGCCAATAGAATTTAGGTTTGACAGCTATAGACACAGAGTATTGTATACTGTACCAGCGAACAAGGTAGGGTTGCCTACCGGTTAAAACTAAGCGACGACTTGAATGAAATTCTGGGATTTAGTTGGACCAATTCAAGAAGTACGAGGTCAGTTAACAAGATTATCTCTTTGGAAGGCAAACAAATTGTACCTGACAACACAACTACCTACAACTTGTTGGAGTTTGTGGCTGACTATGAACCTGATATGAGGGGTGGATTCTATTCACTGTATATTTACTGTGATGTTGTAGCACCGCAAATAGTGGGAAATGCTTTGGCTCCACTAATCAGAGTGGTTAATGTGGAAGGACAACACGGTGATAGTGTTAGCAAGCTATATCATAATCCACACTACATACCTGTGTTGAAAAAGGAATTTAATATCATTGAAATTAATATCAACGATGAGAGTGGTCAACCTGTTAAGTTTGCTTTTGGAAAGATGTTTGTCAAACTACACTTTAGAAAGCTACGACAATGAGGACTGTTTACTATCCAGAAAGTATCAAGACGTGGGAAGACGCCTTACTACAAACAGGAGGTGCCTTACCCACATACTCAGGCGTTCCATATCAGCGAGGTGAAGGGATCGGTAGTTTATTTAAAGGTCTATTCCGGGCAATCCGGCCTACGGTTCGAAAGGTTGGGGTTCATGTTGGGAAGGAGGCTTTGCGAACAGGCAGCGAGGTTGCTAGAGACTATCTTAATGAAGGCAAGGATGTAAAAAGTTCGCTAAAGAAACGCGGAAGGCAAGCAATTGGCAGGGTAATGAAAACTGTTGGGGATGAACTGCAACAGGAAGGTGAAGGAATTGGGTTTAGACCGCGCACGAAAAACATAAGAAGGCTAAGAAAGCGAAGAAAGTTAGCAAAACCTGACGTATTCAATCATGGCTAAACAACTGGATGCACAATCATTTCCTGGTTTTAAAAGTGAACTAGACCTGTTCTCCTTACCTCCTACACAAGTTGCTGTAGAGAAGGGCTACTGGGCAGAGTACTACCCTCAAAACCCTGTAACTGACAACGGACCGTATAGACTGCATATAGCAAAGGACTCATTCATGCTGGATTTGAATAAAAATTACCTGTACTTGAAACTGAAGATTGTAACCAAGGACGGAAAGGATCTAGCATATCCAGTGGCAGCAGGAGGAACTGTAGACACCAGCAAGCCTATTGTTGCTCCAATCAACCTACTTGGTTCTACTTTATTTGAGCGAGTAATTGTTAAGCTCAGTGATAAAGAAATTGAAAACAGTGGACCACTCAATGCCTATAAATCCTACCTGGAAGTGCTGCTAAACTATGGATGGGATTCAAAAACTAACCACCAACAGATGGCTTTGTTCTATAAGGATACAAATTTTGAAGACTTGAGCTCAGGTTCACTGAAATGGAGAGGAAAGTCTTTCATGACCAACAATGGAGTTGAATTGCTGGCTCCGTTACATGTGGACCTCTTCAAGCAAGACAGATACATGCTGAGCGATACTGAACTGATAATAGAACTACATAGGAATGCTGACAAGTTTGCCTTAATAAGTGATGACGCTGAGTTTAAAATCAAAGTAGAAGATTTGCGCTGGTATGTTTGGAAGGTGAAACCCCAAGAGTCTCTCAGCTTAGCTATTGAAAAGGTCTTCATAGTAATAATACAGCTAAATATCCAGTGCGCCGCATCAAGATGGTTACTCGACATATTGCTCCCAAATCACAAACAGTCGTTGAGAATTCGATATTTGCTGGACAGTTACCGAGGCGTGTGATCATGGCAATGGTAGATTCAGAAGCGTTCAATGGCTCATTCACAAAGAACCCATTCAAATTTGAAACATGCAAGATTAGTGAACTCTCTAAAGTGTGGTGATGAGTACGTTCCAAAGCATCCTATGAAAATGGACTGGGAAGGCTTCAACTATACGGTTCCCTATATGTACCTGTTCGAAGGAATCAATATGGCAAACACCGACAGGGCAATTGACATCAGCTATACTGACTACAGTAAAGGATATACTATTTTTGTTTTTGATTTAACTGCTGATAGTGTGGATGGAAGTGCAATGGAATTAATTAAAGAGGGTGATCTATCACTCTACATTCAGTTAAAAGAACCACTCAAGGATCGCACGCATGGTGTTGAAGTTATTATATATGGTGAATTTGATAATCTTATATCTATCGATCACAACAGGAGTGCATTTTACGACTACTCAATATGAATACCTTGGAAATCTCAGAAACCATAAATCGGGATATTTTGGCTAAGCGATGTTTTCTGGGTGTTTTTCCATGTGATAAACTACCAGATGTGATTCAGAGACCAGCCTGTTTTGTTCTAAATACTGATCCTTCTACAGCACCAGGAGAACGAAAACGAAACGAAAACGTTTACTCCAGGCGTTATAGACGGAAACAGACGTTGAAATAACACTATAACAATAAACAGTTTCAAGAAATAAACATAAAAAATACATTCAATGAGCATACATTTTTACATAATGAAACAGAACACTTTTATTTAACAACAATTTTCTTTTAAAATCCACCACATCTTTACTCAAAATAATAGATTCCGGCAGAGCGTTCCATGGTAGTACAATCCTACATGGGAAACTGAATTTGCGTAAATTCAAATTTGATTTTGGTAAACGCAACTTTAGTAAATGCCCACGCGTATTATGCATGCAAGGCTGTAACTCGAAAAAGTCAAACATATTAATTATATTATATCCAAATATCATTTTATACACAAAAACAAGGTCAGTAACTAGTCTAGTAAATTCTAGACTAAGAATATCCAATTCTGCACATCTATCCTTGTAATTTAAATGTCGTAAATGTTGAAAGGAAAGAGTAAATCTTTTCTGCACATTTTCAATCATTTCAATGTCTTTTAGTAGCCATGGGTTCCATACTTCAGACGCATAACATAAAATTGGAACCACATAAGATTTATACAGCTTGAGTTTTAGAGAACAATCATTCGAAACAAAATTATGAGTGATCAGATATAAAACTCTATAAGCTTTGTCCACTATGCGACTAATATGAACAGAAAAACTTAAGTTTGAAGTCATCCACACTCCCAACATTGGATTGCTATGTACTTTGATCAATACGTGGAGTACTTTGACAGTTATGGCATGGATCCTATCGAAGAATGTAAAGAAAAATATAAAATTGATAAATATAATTACTATTGTCTACAAGATTTTGATGCTGTTGTATGTGGGGAGTATTGTATATATTTTTTACATAAAAGGGCGCGGGGGTGGAGCTTTGATGGGATCGTAGACTATTTAAGGAAGAGAGGAGATAAAAACGATTCAGTTGCCAAGTGTTTTGTTGACAACCTGCGGTTCTGGAAGTGCTCTCCTACATCTCAACATTGCAAGTGCAGATATGAAAGTTGTCAATATAGTCCAGAAAGGAAAACTCAGCTCAAGGGTAAATCTAAAGGAGCTGCCTGATGTGGCATATAATCCGAAGAGATTTAGCGGAGCCGTAATCACCATCAACTCATGTACATTTCTGGTTTTCTCGACTGGTAGTTTTATGTGCATGGGAGCAAAAACAGTGGATGGAGGACTCCAAGCAGGACAAGAAATGGCAAGAAGGTTTGGCTTAGCTATCGATCGTCAAACAACCCGAAACGTTGTTGTATCCCATCACCTTGGGTATGATGTTGACCTATCAGCGCTCTACAGTTATTTGAGGACGAAGCATGATGTTTGCTATGAACTAGAAATCTACAGTGGTATCCTATGGAAACAAGATGGAGGAACTATTAGACTGTTTCATAATGGGAAATTTTTTGTAGTTGGTTTATGTAGTGAAATTGGTGCATGTAATCTAGCTAGTAATGTATGTGTATTATGTGATGGATTTAAAAAATAAAGATTACAAAAGAAAAAAGAAAAAAATCGTAACGGCAGCCTTAAGCCGTCTGATGAGACCCTTTGGCGGGGGTCGAAACGAAAGACCGTTAGCCAAACCTAATACTCTTAAGGGGTTTAGCTACTTAAATTGAAGACTTTCCCTGGCTTACTTGTTGCTTTGACATAAACGTGAAACTTAGTGTTAACACTTTTGGAGTAACTATTAAGACAAAGTTGCTATAATGCTACATGTTGTAGAAACTTTGACGTTATTTGCTATGAAAAACTCTTATATTTGCTTATGCACTTTGATAGATGGCACTCTAATAATAAAGAAGAAGAAGAATGCAGTTGACGTAAAGCTGCCCAATAATTGCCACAGCAGTGCAATAATCTTCAGTCTTTACCTTTTACCTTACACTTAAAGTGTTGTCTTCATTGCGCTTCAAAAATGGCGGAGTTTGAGGTTGAAAAGATTTTGAGTAAGGTAATACAAAAACTAAATCTAAGTAAAACGTTGCTATATATATTTATTTATATTTTAAATAAGTATAATTTTAATTAAACTTACTGCTTTAAATGTGGTTATGAGAGAAAGTAAACGATGATTTCTTAAATGCTTGAATATGCTTTGTAGCCACTGCCTTTGTTTGTAGAGAGTGGTTGATGGAAAAAACAATATAGAATGAAATGGTTGAATTATTCAACCGAAAACTCAATTTGGGAAACGGAAGAAAATTGTACAAACTGTGCTGACTTAGTCAAAGATTTTGAAGCAATCAAAAAAGCTGAGAATTTGGTTAATGTAGTGGAATCAGTTGCTAGCGGAGAAGATGTAAGGATATTATTTTGTCGCAACAAAAAAGAATTAGTAACATTAAACATCATTAACTAATTAGTAGCATTGAACCTGTAAATTTTATATATTCTGTATATATCTATTACGTTATTACAAATGTATATCTGCATATATTATTAGTAATGTTATTATTACAAGTGCATTATTAATTTATTTTTATATTACTGTATAACTAATATTCTATTCTAGAAAATGGTTGTCCAATGTTGTGTTTGGGAAGATCCTGATAATCTAGTGGTCATTTCTCATTGTGGTCATGCTATATGCGAGTCCTGCTTGCTTGGAATCATCCAAGCTCGCGTCAACTATCGCTGTCCCTTATGTCGGTGCTTTATTGAATCGGTCTACACCGATGTTAAATGGGAGGGCGGTGTTCTGGTGGTCAGTTCTGCTAATCAGTGGAATCTGACAAATCTTCCACTGTCCTGTGAGGAAAGTCCCATTGTTGCTATCTTGCTGGGACTGTATGTCAATTGATAGAGGAACGCTGATACTAGATGATCGAACGTTTTTACCTCAGTAATAACACAAAGCAAAGCTAACTGAAAAACTTATCTGGTGTGTGCGGCTTTTGCAAAAATATATCAATAAATATGTTTTAATATACATATATTACATGATGGTGGTTGATTAGTCTGACGACGTTGATTTGCAGGTGCTGGACACGGACCTGAATCTCAGGTGCCAAATTGTCGTAGGAGAAGGTCGGGTGCTCCCAAGATTTGAACTGGGGATGGCACCATTTTACCAGTAGAACCCCCATTTTATACCTACTACCACTCAGTGAATGCCAACTTGCTAGTGATTCCTTCCGGGGTTGCTTAAACCGCAACTACCCGATATGAGACGGAAGAATGCAAAACTGAAGCATTGTCTGTGATGTCTTACTCCCAGGACATGCTTTTAGAGGAAACAATATTGCCATACACCATGCATGCAACGTCTCCCAACTGGTGTCGCCGATGGTGTCAAACCAGAATTGTTTCAATGGAAATCAGAATGTGGGTTCCCAGACCAACTACATTTGGGTAAAAAATTGAAACTCGGACTGAAACTGGTTTCAGTTTTTTCTTAAAACTTGAAATTTTGACGGTTTTGAACTTAGATACTGTTAATATAGCTGCATGAGAGGCTGAGTAAATATCAAATTATGCTTTATATTACCTCAAAACCGCGGAAACCGTTCTTTTTAAAGTGAACTAAAACTGAAACTGAAATTATTTTACGTTGCCGACTGGAACTGAAACTAAAAACTGATACTAAAATCGGCTACTGAAATAACAACACTACATCTAAGTGCTTCGGGAGGATATGAGTTTCCCAAACATAAACAACCAACTAATCCGCTTTCCCAAGTAGACTCCCCTTCACCCAGAGTTGGTCGTGGGTACCCACGGGTCGACTTTCAGGTCAGTGGGTACCCGTGGGTCACTGCGGGTCAATAGTTAGTTTTGTTCACACTAATTTTATTCTCTATTTTGGACTAATTTCACCAGAAAATTTACAATTTATGTTAAATTTTCAATGTCTCTCTAAGTTTTGGCTATTTTGTATGTCTTACATTATAATATTGCTTTTATGATAAAATTATTTATTTCTATTCTATCTTGAATCTTCAGCCAAAAATATGTTAGTACGTATTAATATCTTTCTGACATAGTCAATGGCATAAATATTTTATTATGACGCAAAGTCGTTAATGCTTTGCCATTGATTGACAAACCGTTTGGGCGAAAACAATGTTGACAGCTTACTACTGTCTGCAAATCTATCTTTCCGTAAATAGCGAAGAGCTGCTTCCAATAAATAATTATATAATGTCAAGCTTGAAATTTCGACATAGTTTAAAGAGTTATGATCATTTCTAATTTTATTGGTACTAATAAAGTGTATGATATAAACGTGTGTATATATAAAATTGTAATTTTCTATTATATCCAAGTTTGGAATGATCAATATATAAACACTCCTGCACTCGGCAGTAGTCGCCACGCAGCTGTAAAAATAAACCAGAATGGACGGAACTTTTATAAAATTCCTACAAGAAAATCGACTTTATCTTCAAAACTCTGCCTAAATAACTGATTCTACTGACCGATTGACCAACAAATTTGCAATAGCAGAGTCTGCTAAGATTTAGCAAAAACGAAGACGAAATCTGATGCAGCTAGCTTTGGTGTTGCTAAATGTTTGCTTGAAAGTTCTAATACTTCACTATGTACATATTTAAAGCGTTTATTTTGCTCGATGCATGCTATAAACTACTTAAATATGCGAAAATGTCAAAATTAAAGAAGTGGGTCAAGTGGGTCGACAAAATCTCAGTGGGTCGCGGGTCGTGGGTTGCGGGTCGCGGGTCAAGCTCCGCGGGTCGTGGGTACCCGCGGGTCACGAAATTGCGACCCACTTCCAACTCTGCCTTCACCCCATGACCAGTCATAGGGGAAGCCAAAGCTACAGCCACAGCCATTTATATTAACTAATAGAACTTGTGATAGGAAAAGGATATATAATAATTTTAAAATTAATGTGTTGAAGAAAACGATCTTTCAAGTAACCACTTGGAACTGTTTACAATTAGTTCCAGATCTCGCAAATCTAGTAACAGAAGAAAAAGAACACTTCTGTAAATATCCGCTTCGTATTTAAAGATTCTCCTAGGTACCCAGGTGGTAGGAGGCGATCTAGGAGGATATCTGAGAGCTGTCTAGGGTCTTTTCAAAGGTTAAGCAGAGTTAAGCGAGTTAAAATTAACCCAATCATTTTCAAGTGAAGGGTTAAGGTAAGCTGGCGCAAGCTTGTCCGTTCGTGAATGCAGATATATCTTAAGTTTAACTCTACTCTTTCCTAAATAGTCTTTAGTAGGGAGTTAGGAGACACTCTTATTTTAAAGGGGTTTTGTTGCAGCGAGTTAAATTAGATTAACTCAATCCTTTTCCCGCACAGCGTTAAAAGAGTTAAACAGTTCATTTTAACTCGCTTGCTGGGTAAACGAGTTAATAAATTTTAAGACTACTTTTTCAACTCGCGCGCTAAAAGGCCGTAAGACCCACTTGCAACTCTATTTTCCTAAGTGATCACCTATGCTGATCATAGAAGCGCTCCTGCGTTAGATTTTTTGCGACAAGACCCACAGTTATGAGAGACTGTTAGACAACATACCAATTTTTACAGTTGAAAAGATCCATTCACTGATCAACATTTATAGTGAATTTAGAATTATTAATACTGTACACATTTTCTACAGAAGATTAGTCTAACTAAATTAGTTGCACAGACGTATATAATGATAGTGGTTGATAGACTGAGTAGCTCCCATATCTTTGCCTT